>JANIHZ010000007.1:792643-807417 GCA_027478365.1 Erythroxylum rufum | reverse complement strand
ATCAATGATAAATTATATGTTATAAAATCATAAAGTGTTACTTATCAAATTAAGAATCATAACATTTTAAGATATAAAGTTACCGTAGATAGGTATTTTATATCATATTGTCAAAAGTGTCATTGTCTAGTGTTACTGTATGTCATTTTTGTTGTAGTAACTTAATCCTCTTTATTCATGTTGTGATCTTAACACACGTCTTATATTTTAAATTTTGATGCATAAATCTAATCATTGGATCTTCTACTTTTGTTCATTCGATTCAATCAATTATGAAAACATATATAAATTACAAGAAACTAGAACTTCATCAAATCAAAGAATAAATCATATTATATTACATCCTAGGTTTATCCATCCTAAATCTATATCTTAATTTAGTTCATAATCAAGCAAAGAATAATAATTATGAAACATTAAAGAAAATAAGATAAATAACTAATTCTTCTTGAATCTTGAATCTTCAAAGAATTCTTGTTGCAATCTTATCTTATCTTCAAAGAATGACATAGTCTTGATCAAAACTTACGTGGAACAATTTGGAACGTGACTGGTTGACATTCTTTTTCTATTAAACTAAAATTAAAGTTAGTTTAATTTTGATAATTAGTAAACACAATTCTTATGAGATGATACTCTTTTCATCGTTTTATTACTTGTTTCCTATTAATGTATACCGGTATTAAAAAATGAACAATAGGTGTGAAGTTTAAATGGAAGTTTAAAGTTGACTATGTAATACTGATTATGAAGTAATGATTTACTTGAACCTTTTAAACACATCTACATAATGATATATCTAGCATCATGCTTTCCTTTTCTTCAACAAACCAATTAGTGAAAAAAGTCTCCACAAGTACCTCTTTATGAATTCCATCTTTGGCACCTTCATAAGGATCATCTATTCAATAATAGCTTTGAGTCCCAGCATATTGGCTTTTCCTTGCTAAATGACTCCAAAACTTATATACTAGATACATTATAATAAGTTATTCAAAAATGGTACAAGACATTGTTCATTTGGTTGCAAAATTTTTCACATGTGTTTATTAAGCTAAAGGGCATGACATAAACTTATAAATACCGCAAGTAGTCACACATGTACTTTTTGGCTTATGTTATTTTGAATTACTAACATAGATTAAACTAAATTTAATTAATTAAACATAATTTATCTTTAATTTTTATTTAATATGTAATTATCGTCAATAATAATAATATAACTACAATGATATTAACAATCAAACATGTTTTTATTTTGATTTAAAATAAAACAAAAAATAAAAACTAAAATTTAGAAATTATAATAGAAGAATAGAAGTAGAGCCAAACGGCCCGCGAACTCTTCTATTAATTGATCTCGAACCGATTTGAGTTCATACTTAAGTTCAGGCTTGCTCGAGACCCGATTCTTATAAACTAGACGAAATTAGACCTGATACCGGCAGTTGCTATCCCTCAAATTCTAATTTTAATAAGCGTCTGTAATTAAATCATTTCACTTAAAAAGACTTTGTACGAATTAATTAGGGCGAAAATCTCATCCTTAAAAGAAGGATTAATTTATGTTGGGCAAATAAATGTCTCAACCCAATCTTCATCCTCGTCAGTAAGGAGTCACCAACTAAGCATGCTTATTATTATGTGTTTATAAATTCATAATCCCAAGCCGGCCCTTCACATTATTCATTCGATTTCAAATTGGTCGTATGAGATTAGCGAAGAGATAAGAGATTTGAAGAAGAGGGATTTAGGCATCGGATCCCAAGAAAAGGGAACCAAATATCGGCTGATGTTTGTTCAAACAGGACAGGATTATGAGCTGCTCCAGTTTTAATCACAAGTTGAATCAGCGACTCTTGTTGCTGCTTTGTTCTTCGTGTCTCAGCCGATTCATTGCTGGCCTTCTCATCTTCCTTCTCTACCATTCTTTCCAATTGATTTCCAATTTTTTGATTCCTATACGTCCGATTTACCTCTCAACGATTTATACTTCTTGAACTCTTCTGTTGATTGGTTTCGTTGTTTCGTCATCTGGGTTTCTCTCTGTTCGATTTCATACTCCAGATATCTGATTTTTTCTGTTGTGGGATTGGCAAAATGGACGTGTCAAAAGGACAAGCCTTTCGCATTTCGGCAGATTCAAATGGTTAGTCCTGCTAGCTTTTTGTACAATTACATTATGTGGTTATTGCTCCTCTTTCAAGCTTTGCCTTGTTTGGTGGTGGCCCTCTGCATTTACTCCGCATTAACAAAAAATCTTTCGATCAGCTTACCTGTATGGCTGGACCTTACTTCTTAATTTTTGTCAGCCTGGTGATAGAGTTTGTGCTTTATTTTTGTATTACTACACGTTTTTAATGATGCAAAAATATCTGTCTAGTACTTTATAAAGCTGGAGCTTCTGCCAACTCTTTTCCTCCCGGCTTGGGCGTTTCACTAGCCATGAATGGTATTTTCTTTCTCATTTATATTGGCCTTGGTGATTTTCGTGTACAATTTAGTATTTGTTGACTTTCCTAATGATGTAAGTTTTCAGATCTTGTTCTTTGCATGTCTAATAAGTGTTTGTTGAGGATCCCATTAGTAGTTTGGTGAACTACCATTTTGCTCATTTAATCTGCTTAACTCTATGCTTTAATTTGGTGGTCAATGTACATAGTGTCGGAGTGGAGCTCATGCATCACGACCGTTTGAATATGTCCTTACCTTATCCTCTTTCTATAAGATTTAAAAATTTTACACTGCTGAATCTTTGCTGATTCATGTTCATCCTATACCTAGATTCTTTTTCCTCAAATGGTGAGTGGCAACACAGTTCGACCCCTACAGTCATTGTCATTGGTGGTGGTATCTCTGGTCTTGCTGCTGCACGTATTCTGCATGACGCAGCAATTGAGGTTACAATGATGTAACACTTGTGTTTTATTCTGTCATTATTCAAGAGGTTGTTTGTTTGTATGTGCACGTAAACATACATATTGCATATGGATATGCATGTAAGCCATGGTGCTTGATTGTTGCTATTTTCTGAAGGTAATTTTGCTGGAATCAAGGGATAGGCTTGGTGGCCGTACTCATACCGACTACTCATTTGGTTGTCCAGTAGATTTGGGAGCTTCATGGTAGGTTCTTATTTTTCCTCTTAATTTCCAACCCCCCATTCTGTATGCCCTTCCCTTCCCACCCCCCACACTACTTTGATATTTATACGTCTTTCATAAATTTGGTCGCTGGACATTCCCAATGAAAGTTTTCTCTGTGCAACTCGGCTATCATCAAGTGGCGTCTAGTATTTTCCATAAAATCACTTATTTACTTAGGTCCACTGAATTGTGAGGACCCTCCAATTTGTCGACATTGCATAACGATTTTGAGGTGAATTCAAAAACCATTAGATGAATGAACTTGCTTAATAAGTGAATGAAACAACTAGTTCACTGTTTACCACCAGACTTGGTCTGCAACTTAGGCTTGACCATGCTTAGGAAAATTGATGTAGCAAGTTTAGGTGCTTCATATATTCAACAAAAGTCTTTGACTAGCCTGGAACAAGCTAGGACTTGCAATACAAGAAACTCCACCTTTATCAAGCTTCAAAATTTGGATCTTATATTAAACTCTACTGATTCTAGTTGGATTGGTTTTGGTTGCCTTGCATCCTGGTTTGAATTATTTGTGTGCTAACTAAAATGAAAAGTATCCACTCATTAACTTGAGAGAAGTATTGAAGATCTTAGAGATTTATTGTTAAATACATTATAAGAATATAGTATTTATTCTGTAGTAAAATAATTTAGGTACTCTATATAGGGATATTGTTGACCTAATTAATAGGACATACTCTAGTGTTCTTGTGGCATTTGTGTTCTAGACTATAAGCCTCACAACTGAATCACATGAAACTTGTGTCTCTTTCTTTTTATCTTTTCTTGTTTACTTTAGGTTTACCACCTGATTGTGTACAACTAACATAAGCATAACTTCTCAAATCATATTTTTTAATGGTTTTCAGGGTTCATGGTGTTTGCAATGACAATCCATTGGCACCACTTATTCGTAGTTTGGAACTTACATTGCACCTTACCAGTGGTGATAACTCTATATTGTATGATCATGATCTGGAGAGGTAAATCATTTGAATCATTTTATCATGTTTTCCATAGTGCAATTGAGGATATCATCATGACTTGAGACTTCATGGGATACATTAGGTCACAACTGGTGCACCTTTGTTAGAACTCTAGACTTATAATGATAGAGTTCCTCTATATTATTTCTATATATATGTAATGTGCTTGGCAGTACAGTGTAGTAGTATAGTATTGTTCCCTAACCAGAGCTGATTTGCTCCTCAGAAGGTTTGAATAACCTTCTGCCTCTATCTTCACTCAATTCTTCTGCCTACCTTCCTCCCTTCTTCTTCCCCCTTTATAAACCCCCCTCTCTCTAGGTACATTCTGTTATGCCTAACTAATTAGCCACATCAGCTGATAACTAACTCCCTCCTTGGCCCACTGTTCTTCTCTGGAATAATTCTCTCTCTCTCTCCCGAAGATCCTAACAACCTTGATCCAAACTACTTATATATTGCATTTTTTTTGTTCTTACTTTGGTGAGAGATTGAGAAGTTCATTCCCAAAGAAATGAGAATGCTGGCCTGTAGCTATGCCATGAAGCCTTTAAGCTAAATAAATAAGCTTATCGAGGTAGATGAGATGGTAAAACAACAATCTGATGGTATTTTAAGGGTTGTTCTATATAGGCACGCTCTCACGTTTTCCATTGCATTAGCAGAACAAACAAACACTGAAATCTTTTTTATCTAATACTTTTAAGTTCTGTTGGAAAAAAGCATGTGATCTGATACTTATCATACTTATCATCCTTGTGTACATATTTACATATTTACATATCATCCTTGTTTACATATTTACATAATATACAGTCAACCAATGATGTCCATTTGATTTTGATTTTCTTTGAAATGCTAAACATGATGAAAGTGAGATTGCATAGGATTAGAAAATCACTTGGGGTTTCGTTGATAAATATTAACACAATGACAAATCATCTCTGCAGCAGAATGACATTTAACAGAGATTTGGATTGTAGGTTTCACATTGTCTTTTTGGAATAAGGCCAGTCAGGTTAAGATAGATACTCTTGGAAAGCTATCTGAAACTCAAGAGTTTCTTTGGAGGTCTCATTTCTTTATAATAGGAGGCTGTTTCAATTGGTATTTTAAGGTGAAGATAAGAAGAAAATGCTTGATGAGTATATATCTTTTGGTGTGACTCCCAATTGGAGTTGGCAAAACATTATTTTTGCCTCATTGTGAATGAATAAGGCCCCCGGCCATTCTAATGAATTCTAAAGATTACTTGTGATGGTGTTCCTTTAGTAGTATGGTGAATGATTGGGAAACGAAGTAATCTTGTGAATTTTGAGGATGCAGAAAACTCTTAATTTCTTCTTTTAAATAATGGAAAAACATTTTATGGTTTTGGGTATCAGTAGGTACAAATTTTTTTGCCTTTTCTGTAAATCTACATTGCTCTAGGGCTTGAATTATACACAACATTGCTGCAGTGGATAAAATACTACTAATGTTTAGCATGAATACTTTCCTACTGTAAAGACCTCTAGAATGTCATTTCACTGCATTAAAGTTATGGTGATTTATTTGTCCTGAAAACATTAAGGTAATTTATGTAGGATAGCTAGAGGCATATATACCAATCAGAACTAGGAATAGGGTGTAAAACTATTTGGAACTGACCATAAGTATAGCCATGAGTGTGTTCTATGTTCTATATCTTACAAAGCATATGGAGCGATCATAATGTTGGCTACTAAGATTTAGATGGTTATTTCAGGGATAGTGAAGTATTGTAGATACTCGTAGCGTTGTCCTTTTGTCATATTAGTTGCACCTGAATGATTCTTGTTACTTGAATTATTACATTGCGTGGATCATAAAAAAATCAGATGATGTCTTAGACTTCCCAACCAATAATTTTGTTCCTGTAGATTCTGACCACTAGAAAACATCTTTACTGTTTTCTAGATAATGCTGCAACTATGTTAATGAAATTTGAAAATGAGCTATGGAACAAAGAGATTTCTGTGACTCAGGCCAAATTTTCATAGTGCCTGAGGTCGTAATTTTGATGAGATGACAAAGATGATGGGAGAAAGGAACCCGGTTTAGCTATTAGTGAGAAGGGCGTAAAATAGATCTATTCTATTGTATATTGGAAGTGTTTTTCCCCATTGACTAGAGACAAAGTTCCTAACCAAATGAGAGCCAAGTCAAGTTGGAACGTCAGAAACTACCTGGAGAATTAGGTGAGACATCCCAGGTGGTTACACGGAATGGTGAATTTACCTTATTAGCAAAATAGTCCAACTTCTTTCGCTAAAGAAAAATTAAAAAATGATATCGCACACCTACAATCTTGCCGAATCATAATTCTGCAATATTCAATTAGAGTTTGCATATGTTTTATTGCCAATTTTAATGACTATAATATTGCTATATCTTCTTTTATTTTTACTCCACATCAAAACATACCAAACAACTCTCTGTATCACTTCTCTAGTGGTAGAAAATAATGGCAGTGATATTTTTGATTAAATATCATGAAACTTTTCGATCATCCCATAAACGTAGTGACAGAGTAACCTGTTATGGTGGTAGCTTTTTCCTTCTGATTTCAAAAACAAGGGCTTTATTTCCCTTTACTTAGGGATTTGTTTTTGGTACTCTCAGCTATATGCTTTTCGATATGGATGGAAACCAAATTTGCCAACAGTTGGTCATCGAAGTTGGAAATACATTCAAGAGGATTCTAAAAGAGGCAAGTTCATATTAAATTTATGGGGGTAAATATCTGTACAAATTTTCCTCTCTTACAATCAACATATTAAATTCTTTTTGACACCTTCAGACAGAGAAAGTGAGGGATGACCACATTGATGACATGTCCATTCTTCAAGCAATTTGGATTGTGTTAGATAGGCATCCGGAATTAAGGTAAAGGAAAAGGCTATTCTCTACATGAATTCTTGAACAACTGAAAATGTTATTTTATTTTGATATCACTTCCTCTTCCTTATGTAACTTCAGTTTTCTGCAGACAAGAAGGACTTGCTTATGAAGTGTTGCAATGGTACATGGGTCGAATGGAAGCTTGGTTTGCAGTTGATGCAGACATGATATCTCTGAAAACCTGGGACCAGGCAAGTGACTATTTGATCATATACATCCACTTTCGGGCACAAGCTCCGTCACACTTATTAGACACTCCTTACTAATGTTGTGATTCTGTATTCACTAGGAAGAAATTTTTTAAGAACCGTATTTTAAGGAAGGAAGTGATAAGCAGATTTTCTTTGTTTCCATGGCATTGTTTAGTTATCAACAAGGAGGATCTAGGGGGTGGTTTAGAACATCAAAATTTAACAAATTAGGGGTAGAATATGGTTGATTGTAGTTGGAATAATTAGGAACAAGACCTCCTTTGGTAAAATAATGCAAAATGTTAGGATTGCTGTATTTCTCCAGCAACCCCAATTTATAGTAATCTTATTAAAAATCCTATCATTATAGGAAAGACGAGTAGTTGGAATAATTAGGGTTTGTAGTATTTATAGTAAGCTTATCAGAAATCCTATCAATAATTGGAAAGACAAATCCAAGACATCTAAAGACAAACCCTAACCGCAGCTACAATTGGATCTGTAGGAAAAATATGAATGAAAAAAATATAATGAACTTTCAATTAAACAAGACTATAACATAATGAACTTAGCTCCAACCTGTAGACCTTGACGTGCTATTCAAAATTGTCAGGATTAATTTGTTTTGTTTTTTCTCCAATCCAAGTGTTTTGCTGGTTTACAGCCATTTCATCAAAAGTTTGATATACAAATTACGATGTCCTAAATGATCCTTTTTAACATCTAAAACGTCTGGAAAAACATCGGTTTTAGCTATAAGAAGTTGCTGGACTTGAGTGTCAATGGTAGATGCAGCACCATTGCACCCATCAACTGGATACAAGTTTGAAACATTAATATTATGACTAACGCACGAGCTGGGCAATGAGTGATGAGGCTTTTCTTGTGGATGAATCACTCTTATCCATTGTCCATTTCTGATATAGGACTTACTTGAACCTTTTAATTCATTGTATCTATTGGAATCTTTGAGGTTTCTAGTCGCCTTTTTGGGAATAAAATAAATAAGAATCTTGGACTTTAGTCCCTTTTGAGTTTTAGTACAAGTCAATGTATTAATTATTTTATAGTAGAAGAGTTCTTAATAAATTAAAAAGAAAACAAAAATCATGTTCCTTCAATCACTAGAAAACTGCTTACATTGTTGATGGAATTCCTTGAGGCAGGAGGACATCCTTTCAGGTGGTCATGGACTTATGGTACAAGGATATGACCCCATAATAAAGGCTCTTGCAAAAGACATAGATATACGCTTGAACCACAGGTATGATCTTCTCCGAATGATTTCTATTATTGAACTATATATAATTGATCAAAACATACAATACGTGGAGAAGAAACAGAGAAAACTAGGAGAGAATATGAGTATGTTATCATACATAGAAGATAACTGGTGGTGATTTATAAAATATGTTCGTGTTGCCTGAACAGAGAAGTAGATTATCACTTGGTGCAACATTTGTTTGTTATTTTGTTAAGAGCATTTTTACTGGTTGATAGGTACAATATCTGTTACAGAGCTGCATTCATTATTAGCTAGTACATGTAATTCAAAAGGTCGCATGAAAGCAAAAGGCGATCTTGTTCTCTTAGTAACATTCTTAAAGTCTCATATGCCCTACATCTATTTCTTTCTGTTCTCCTTCCTCAACACTTATTTTCCGATTACTTGTCCACTTTCTGAACTTCACAAGGTGCATAAACAAGCACTATAACAGCCAAATAACATGCAGACCAACCTTCTTCCTCCCTTCAGAAATTTTAACTGCCTTTGTACTTTACTTGAAGTCGTATATGGAGATTGTGCCACCTCTTTATATGTGATGCAAAGCACAATCCAAAACCTTGGCAGTATCCCTTCATTAAGCCCTATCATTTTATGCAATTTTTTTTTTTACTTCTCCCCGTGTTTCATCCTAGTTTTTCTTTAAATATGATCAGAAAACTATCTTTAGTCTGCCAACGTAAAAAGTCCAAAAGGACATGGAATACAAATTCATATACACATCATCATTTATATGATAAAGGAAAGTATCTTGGGTTTGGTTTTCTTTTATACCTTTTGCTGATATTTGGTTTATTTCATGTGAAAATAAAGTAGAGAAAGCAAGCTGTTAGCATAACATGTCTGGGCTAAATCTCATAAATCTCATATTATTTCCTTTTTCTTTACCATGGTAACTTGACTCAGTTGAAACATGTCATATTGATTTCGAATGAACTGTTTGTGCTACAGGATTACATACAAAATGTGATTCTTTTAGGATCAGTTTTAATACTTTTGGGATTATTTCTGTGCAGGGTAACAAAACTATGCAATGGGTCTAGTGAGGTTAGGGTTTGGGTTGAAGATGGGAGGAGCTTTGCTGCCGATGCTGTTATTCTTACAGTGCCCCTTGGTGTTCTTAAAGCCAATCTCATTCAGTTCGAACCAAAATTGCCTGAATGGAAGACTGCTGCAATTTCAGATCTTGGTGTAGGCAATGAAAATAAGATTGCATTGCAATTTGATAACGTATTTTGGCCAAATGTGGAGTTCTTAGGCATTGTTGCACCCACATCTTTTGCTTGTGGTTACTTTCTCAATCTGCACAAGGCAACTGGGCATCCTGTGCTAGTATATATGGCAGCTGGAAGGTGTGCTTATGATCTTGAAATGCTACCTGATGAATCTGCAGTAAATATGATAATGCTGCAACTGAGAACAATGTTTCCCAATGCAACAGAGCCGGTAATAGTTTCTTTCTGCTTGCATATATTCAATTTATATAATTAAGCTATCTATGACAAGCACATGGACTGTAATCTAGTGATGGGTTCAACTGAATTATTGGTAATTTTTAGTGTTTTATGTTTCATCCCTACCTTTTAAAAATCCCATGGCTTCCAAAGCCTATTTGAGTTGAAACTTTATACTCTTTCAAAATGCAAGTCTTAGTTCCAGGCTTGGAAAATCTTGTCCAAAAAGACATTCCTGAATAAACTGCTGATACTATTGGAGGATTCTGTGTTGGACTGTGAATTAACTTGCAAATAAGTTTTTGACCAAATTCATCCTCTCAGTAGCCCTCTTCCTGTCTTGTTTGCTTGGAACTATTTTTTTCCTTCAATGTATGCTGTTTTCTTCTATCCTGTTTTCAGTTATTACATTTAAGTACGCTGCTAAAATTTGTTATATGCTTAACCAATACTTGTGACTGATGTGAAAGCTCTATTTCTTGTTTCCAATGATGGATTAGGTGAAATATATTGTATCGCATTGGGGAACAGACCCAAATTCTCTTGGTTGTTATTCATATGATGTGATTGGGAAATCTGTGGATGTATACAAGAAACTTCGTGCACCATTGGGCAATCTTTTCTTTGGAGGGGAAGCCGTGAACGTCGAGTACCCAGGAACCGTTCATGGAGCTTATTTAGCAGGACTTATAGCCGCACACAATTGTAAGAGTTATTTATCCGGGAGGCTTGTCAAATTGGAGAAGCTTCGGCTGGAGCCTTTCGCCACCAAAGTTGATGAATCTTCTTTTCCTGTCCAAATCTCAAGAATATGAAACAATTGTTATTTGTTGAATGATGAAATTTATGCATTCCCTTCAAGTTTAAAAAAATTGAAGTTTGAGGTATGCAATGAAGAAGATGATTCTGCATTAGTTTAAATTATTCGGTGCAAGTTGTTTATGTATTACAATGACACTTGTCATGTTTGCATGCAAGTCACTTGTCTTCACCTTATGTTGCCAAATTTCACCAAGATCTTAGGCCATTTGTCACTCAATTCTACTGCCATGCGTCACCTATTTCTTAGGCTGTGTCATCCTAATTGTTCAAATGTTAACTTATCTTGTCACTTGACATTTTTCCTAAATTAAATATACATATTAATTCATCAATCACTCAATTGAAATAATTAATTCCAAATTGCTAATTGTAATCTATCAATTCTGGTTATTGGTAAACCAAAGTATAAGACATTGGAAATATACATTCATGTCACTTTCATTTTAATTTTACACTGATATGTCAATTGAGTGCTCATACCATCAAACTAAACTAGCATGCCCTCAGCTTCAAATATCTTATTATTTCAATTTTCTAAATGTCCCAGCTTGATCATTGGTTTCAGCCTTACCTGTTTTATTTTACGTAAATAAATATGATACAAGGACTTATAGTTCAGTACAACTTATAATGATCGAATTCAGAATTTTTTATTCTCTTTTTGATAGTTAGATTTTTTATATTTATTGTTCAACAACTCACCCGAATGTGACATCTGATAAAATCATGAGATTACTATGTTGCCAGTATCAAAATACAATATACTAACCTTCAAGTTGGATATCGATTCGCTTGCAGATGATGATTCAATTTTAAAGTCATTTTCAAGATTCTCATATGACAGACCAGTCATAGACCTGCAATGATAAAAAGATATGATTGCTGTCAGTAATCACATTTATGCTTCAAGTTGATAAACTAACAACAAATACATACTTGTTGCTTGGATCGTCCTCACATGAATTCCCAGCTGAAAAGTTGTTTGGGTATGTTGAGGAGGTATATCTAAACAAAAAGAGCAATTAACTAACTTGGATCAGTTGCTTGTCTTTAATTTTTTGCTACACTAATGATAACCTTATTTATATCGAACATACAAATCATGAAATTCGTGGATTAAATATATCTAACTAGATGAGACACAGATATAGTTTTATAAATTTTCATAGAATAGAACAGCCAATGAAATTTATGTGGATCTCCAGCCAACATGTAAGTTTAATTGCTTTTGTATTGCTTGTGCTCATGACCACCATCTCCATCTTTAGAAATCAGAAGTCCTAAACAATATGAACATGGGACATACATTCTTAATTTTGTATACATCCAGAAAACACACAAACACATATACAAAAGCATAATGTTAAGCTCTAAATTCAGAAGAAAAGGACAAGATATTTACATCATACATATCTTTCCCCAATTTTTGATAAGCAAACGATACAGGACCATGACTGATAACATACCTAAAGTATGATATGTCAGTTTCACAAGTTGAGATTTCTAGAGTTGAATCTGAAAGTAGAGTGTTTAAGTTAATTTGTACATCTTTATCGACAAGGTGCATATTTTGTTTCCTACTGACAATTGGCAATTTCTTTCTTATACTCTTATTATTATGTAATTTTAATATATTTTGTTGATTATGTATTGTCTATAAATGACGAATCCTTATGTTAAAGAAAATTTTTGTGCCAAAATGCGAAATGATTAATTCTTGAAATTGTCATGGAACTTCTTATAATGATATGGAAAAAAAAGGAACATCGAACTTTTTTTTTCGGGGATGACATTGTGGGGGAAAATATTAGTAAAAGTAAAAATATAAATGAAGCCATAATTTAAATGAAGATGTGAGAAACTCATGGTGGAATTTACGAAAAGAAAGCAGGTTATATATAAATGTGTATTCATGAGTTACAATCTTGAAAGTAACATTTTTGAAAACAAATCAACATTAGTCAACTTTGAGAATAAATCACAGTCTACAAGTATAATTGTCACAAAAGATCTTTGGATTCATAAGCTAAACCTCAATAATGCTGCTAGTTTCAGGTCTTTCATTGCGACTCAACACCGTTGCTTCCAGGTATGTGGGAGTTATTGCTGCAGCTGTAGCCTAATTCTCGGTTTTGTTTAGAGCCAATTTTGCCCAATCCATTAATATGATGCATGCCGATGCATAACCCAGAAAATGGCAAATACAAGATCACACAAAGTTACAATAATGGAGAGAACAAAACTTCCTCGAAAAAGAGGCATATCAATTTTCTTCTCCCGGCAATATCTCCATTTTCTGCCACGTGTGCATATGATTTTCCCATAAGCATATATTAATAAGCATGAATATGTAAAGAGAATTCAAAACCTTAATACTGCTAATGCAGAAGAGTACAATCAAAATCTAGACAAACCAACTTGACATGAAAAAGTCATGCAGAGCATATGCATTAGTGGCCTCTTAATAATAATTCAGTAGTCTATAGTCCTACCTCAAGCTGTTCATGCAGCTGTTTCTGAACTTCCATTTGCATACGTAAAGCCTCTGCAATTTGTATTGTCCTATGAAACAAAATGAGGATTAGAAGAAAAATATGTCAACAATAACCTGACATTGTAAAGCAACCATGCCATGTTTATAAAGCAATTACCCTTTTCTTCGCCCATCAATTTCAATGCTACTCAAATTTGTCTTCTTTTCTTGAGCACTAGAGGTCTTCTTCTCTGTAAAAGGGATGAAAGAAAAAAAGTGGCCATATGTCTTAAATATTTGTTTACATACACAAAACAGGAAATGTATCAGCCTAGATGTTGATACTAATAACAGCGAGGATTTACCACAAAAGATAATCAATCATGAAGATGATGTCATCATTTTTTGAAACTCTTACCTTCCTTTTTGTCAGGCAAATATTTGGCAATTAAATATTTCTGGAAAAGAAAGAAATGTAAGTACTAAACATTATACAGTAATAAAACTTGACAACAAGTACACAGGAAGCCATATTAGAGGATTTCCCAGAATACCTGTAGGTGTTGTATTTAAATGAAAAGATAGAAAGAAATTAGAGGGTAAGGAATGAGTTGAAAAAGAATTACAATCTTGAAAGTAACATTTTTGAAAACAAATCAACACTAGTCAACTTTGAGAATAAATCACAATCTAAAAGTATAATTGTCACAAAAGATCTTTGGATTCATAAGCTAAACCTCAATAATGCTGCTAGTTTCAGGTCTTTTATTGCGACTCAGCACCGTTGCTTCCAGGTATGTGGGAGTTATTGTTGCAGCTGTAGCCTAATTCTCGGTTTTGTTTAGAGCCAATTTTGCCCAATCCATGAATATGATGCATGCTGATGCATAACCTAGAAAATGGCAAATTCAAGACCACACAAAGTTACAATGATGGAGAGAACAAAACTTCCTCCAAAAAGAGGCATATCAATTTTCTTCTCCCGGCAATATCTCCATTTTCTGCCACGTGTGCATATGCCTTAAATATTTGTTTACATACACAAAACAGGAAATGTATCAGCCTAGATGTTGATACTAATAACAGTGATGATTTACCACAAAAGATAATCAATCATGAAGATGATGTCATCATTTTTTAAAACTCTTACCTTCCTTTTTGTCGGGCAAATATTTGGCAATTCGATATTTCTGGAAAAGAAAGAAATGTAAGTACTAAACATTATACAGTAATAAAACTTGACAACAAGTACACAAGAAGCCATATTAAAGGATTTCCCAGAATACCTGTAGGTGTTGTATTTAAATGAAAAGATTTTTAAGGAAAGGGGAAGATAGAAAGAAATTGGAGGGTAAGGAGTGAGTTAAAAAAGAAGATCTACCCCCACCTTATTGGCAATGATCCCAAAATTATATAAAAATGTTGAATAGAAGAATAAATTAACTCCCATATATCACGACCAAACATAGTAATATATTACAAAATCAACTAACAA
>JANIHZ010000007.1:778629-792543 GCA_027478365.1 Erythroxylum rufum | reverse complement strand
GATCAACAAGAGAAAGAGAACTAGATAACGAAATGGAAAAGAACAGCAGGAGAAATAAATAGGTAGCAGCAACATCAGTAGAGATAATGCCTTAGGAATGATTAAAAGAAGTGTTTGCATTATCCCAATTTATTGCACCAATTGAGCATTTTCTATGATCCATGTACAACTCAACCTCTTTTATGCTATCCTCAAAGTTTGGTCTCAATTGTTAATTACAGAATCATGAATATCTTTAAGTGAGGAAATTGAAAATTACTAGTACACTCATAATCTATTAAGTGGCACATGATTCGCGAGTTTCCAGAAGTTATAGATAACTCATAATATTATGCAAGTACCACAGCATGATGCTTTAGGACACAATACCTTGTACAAGGGTCATACTTAATGTAACGCAATTCATAAGAAACAAATTCCTATCTTCAATGGCCCTACATCTTAGGGTCCACGAGGTCAAATAATAAGGACTTTCATTTGAAACTGATAAACTAGGAAGAAAAGATATTATTAATTTGGATTGAAACCAAACATTCCCAATGTATATATGGCATTTCTGTTTCAGAATTTTAGGCACATGGACCCAAAAGTTGGTAGAAAGCAAAATGAAACTGGTAAGAATCTAATGATTATAGAGTATTAGAGTCCAGAAAAATATCTTCTTCTCAGCAAACCATAGTCGTAGTGACTATCATAGAAGATATACTGGAAAAGGACATAACATATGTATAAATGATAGTAACTATATGGAACAAGGGATGCAACGAATGCAATATGAGTTGAATGATTATAGTCTCCAAGCAGCCTTAAACGTTGAATCTATGGCAAGGAGAATTTTCAATATAATATCGCCCCAAGTTCAAGCATAAGCAATGTTTTAAAGTGGGTAAGTTTGTTTTATTCCAAACCTCTCCACAAAAGCTTTCAAAGAAGAGTCTAATGTCTGCCTACGTAACCTGTATCAATTGAACAACATAATTAGGATAATAAGTATCACTTTTTTCACTCAAAATGTTCATCGTATTTTATATTAATATTACCTTCTTGTCAATGACTTTAAAATTGAATCATCATCTGCAAGCAAACTGGTATCCAACTTGAAGGTTAGTATAGTGTATTTTGATACCAACAACATAGTAATCTCATGATTTTATTAGATATCACGTTCGGGTGAGTTGTTGAACAATAAATATCAAAAATCAAACTTTCAAAAAGGGAATAAAAAATTCTGAATTCGACTATTATAAGCTGTATTAAACTATAAGTCCTTGTATCATATCTATTTACGTAAAATAAAACAAGTAGGGCTGAAACTAATGATCGAGATGAGACATTTAGAAAATTGAAATAATCAAATATCTGAAGCCGAGGGCACGCTAGTTTAGTTTAATTCCATAGCCAAATGTAGCTAAGTAGAAACGGAAGCATTATCTTCTCTATTTTATATCTAGCCAGACGTTTACAACAACCCATTTTACAATTGCCCCAAAAGACCACTTGACAACGACCCATTTCACAATTGCACTCAAAACCAAAAATTTCCAATCACCCAATAGAAAGGAGTGCAATTCTAAGAATTACAAAAGGGTAAAAAATTAAAAGATTACCGAGTTGAACTCGTGATCACCGTCGAAGTTTTTGTTGTGGAACAAAATAGGTCAGATAATCTGATGCCGGAGTCGAGCAGTCAGCATTCATCAACAAGTCGCTCGCTATGATTGATAATCACTGCTAGTAGAAGCAGCAGCAGCAACTCAGAAAAGTATATCGAATCGAATCGAGTGAATAATTTGTGGATTTCATTTCATGTATGTGAAAGCAACTCAAAAAAGTATATCGCTGTTGAAACAATGCAAAAGCATGTCACATGTCAAGCAAATTCAGTCCCATCTCACTGTCTCTGCCACTCTCAGAGACCCTTTTGCTGCCTCCAAACTCCTTTCTTTCTGTGCTCTCTCCCATTCTGGCGATCTCCTTCACGCTTACAACCTCTTCCTCCATCTTCAATTTCGTTCCACCTTCATCTGGAACACCATGATTAGTGCTTTCTCTTATCGAAATCAACCTGTTAGAGCTATTCTTCTTTACAAGTTTATGCTTCATTCCAACTTCTCTCCTAACAACTACACTTTCTCTTTTCTCCTCAGTTCTTGCACTTCTCTTTCCGATTCCAAGTTGGGTTCAAGTTTCCACGGTCAAGTCGTTAAGCTGGGTTGGGAGTACTATGATTTTGTTCTTAATGGGTTGGTTCATCTTTATGCTAATTGTGGCTCCCTGCACCTTGCTCGCCAATTGTTTGATGCTAGTTATATACGAGATGTGGTTACTTGGACCGCTTTGATAAGTGGGTACGTGAAGGCTGGGAATGTCCTGATTGCCCGTGACTTGTTTGATCAAATGCCTGAGAGGAATGTGGTTTCGTGGAGCGCAATGATTACGGCGTATGTGCAAATTGGGTTATTTAGCGAGGCTCTGGAACTTTTTTATAATATGCAGATTTCAGGATTTACGCCGAATCATGCCAGCATTGTTGGCGCGCTCAATGCGTGTGCTTCTCTCGGTGCTCTTGATCAAGGAAGGTGGATACATGCATACGTCAAGAAATCTAAGATGGAAATAGATCAAACGTTGGGTGCTTCGCTTGTTGACATGTATGCCAAGTGTGGATGTATTGAGACAGCTTCTTGTGTATTTGAGGAGATGCCAGACAAAGATGTATATGCTTTTACTTGTTTGATTTCTGGAATGGCAAATCATGGTAAGAGTTCTATGGCTTTGGACTTGTTTTATAGGTTGCAAAATGAAGGAGTTACAGCGAATGAGGTTACATTTTTATGTGTCCTAAATGCTTGTAGCCGAATGGGGTTGGTGGATGAAGGCCTGAGAATATTTGAAAGCATGAGTAAGCTTCATAATATTGAGCCTCAAGTCCAGCATTATGGTTGTCTTGTGGATCTCTTGGGAAGAGCTGGAAAACTTGAAGATGCGAAGAAGGTCGTTAGAGAGATGCCAATGCAGCCTGATGGTTACGTGTTAGGTGCTTTGCTCAATGCATGTCGAGTTCACGGCCATGTTGATTTGGGAAAAGAAATGGTTGACAGTATAGTTACTAGGAACTTTGACCATGATGGAGTGCATGTTCTTCTTTCAAACATGTATGCTTCTGCACGCAAATGGGATGATGTGGCAAAGGTAAGACAGGGAATGGAGGATAAAAATTTAAAAAAGGTGCCAGGATGTAGCTTGATTGAAGTGGATGGTATTGTCCATGAATTTGTTGCTGGAGATAGGTCTCATGTGTTTACAGAGGAAATCATGATGTCATTGGGTATGGACAAGCATGTGCATGCTCTTTGCTTTGATGAGAATGATGATGATATGACCACGGGACAAATATTCTCTTGGCCAACAGGAAGATGCCTAATTGAGCTCTGAATTCCACGGGTAAAGTAGTTGACCGCTTCATCATGGTAAAGCATTAGCCTGGATTGATATACTTAAAACTTCGGGCGTTTTAGGATCAAAGCTTGTCTACTTGTTTTTTGTAGAAGATCTACAATTTGGTTCAGACAATGGGAAGGTTAGATTTGCAGTGTAATGATTATATGAATGTGAATGATCAAAATGAGCTCATTTTTTAGAGCTGCTATTTTATTCTTTTTTATTTTGTATGGAAATTTTAATTTTGGGAGGATGAGAGGTGAAGGTAAGTGATCTGCCTAACAGTTCAGCATATTGGGTCATGTACTACTATAGTTAGGCTAAAATATCAATGAAACAGTTACGGAGTAGGATGAGAGGTGAAGGTAAGTGATCTGCCTAACAGTTCAGCATACCGGGTCATGTACTACTATAGTTAGGCTAAAATAACAATGAAACAGTTACGGAGTACTAAAAGAAATGGCATCTGGTTTTCATAGCTTTAGGATGATTTCTTTATGCAGAATTTACAGATAAAAGTGGCTCTTAGCAATATAGAACACAGTGGCATGTTGCAGTCATATGTATTTACTTACTTTCTGAATCACTTGTAGTTTTGATAAGTGAGTTATTTGGTTGTAGGTCATAATTTACCTGCGCTTCTTTGTTAGAATAATATTTTTTTAGGTCTTCAATTCCTTTGTTTTGTTTTTGCAATCTATTAAATAAAAAGAGGCACATTTTTCTTCATCTTCTTCTGCATATGTTTCTAGCATTGTCCGAGATTTATATTTGCAGTGCTGCCGTTTGTTGCATTTTATTTGGCTGTTTTTCACTTTAAGGGAAACCACTGATATTATTGTTTATAGGAAAAAGATTCCAACAAACCATATGCGGTGACATGGTTGAACCATCTGTTTAAGATTCAGAAAGTATACAGGGAAGGATGATATCTATTAAAACATTCAGAGGATGGCTGATTGAGTTATTTCAATTGGTAGGCAACACTGAACCCCCCAGAACGTCTCTCCTACAATGTACTTCTTTTCAAGCTTCATTATCTTTGACAAATTCATGAAGAGGTGAGTTTTATCTCTTCTCAATTCTGCTACATTTTTCTTATTTTGTATGTAATTTGATCCCAGCTTGAGATTTTCAGAATCTGCAGGTCAGCAACATGATATATCTGAAATGGAATTACTGAGACACTGGATGGGTAGGATACAGTAGATATGGAAATATCTCTCTGCACATGATTCCTGAAACCAATGTAGGGAAGGGCACTTGGTGGATTGTGCTTCAGGGGACGCTAATCATTGAGCAAGACAAGTACTTCTGGCATTGTGGGCCTTAGAAATAGACTTTTGACTACAGGCACATCAAAGCAAATTGATTTGTTCTCTTCATGTCCTCTCTTTCATATTCATTTGGACCTACGCTTTAATCCCCCAATTCGAGGTACGTGCCATTCTTAAATGCTTGCTAAGCAGATACTTGAAATGTGAGAGCCAAGCTAAGATCTTCAGAACCCTCAAAAGACGTGTTCTATATATCGTCAAAGTGGCTGGAACTGAACTATTTTATATGAAGTTTGGAGCAAGCAAGCGAAATGCAATGATTTCAGGATGTATGATGTGTGTTCCCATACTTTGAGGATAAATTGTGTAATGTTATATTAAAAAGAATTTTTTGATATTGTATTAATAAAATCATATAGTATTGTATATACTATATGATTGAGAGCATATCATATACTTTGTAAGTATCTTAAAATGCATCATCTAGATAAGGGATCTCATGCAAATAGTTTTATGGTTATAGAGGATGATATGGAATAATTGCTGCAGTTAGACATGGTGGTGATTAGTATTAATATCAAGAAGTCACTGCAATAACAACAATGAAAGCCGAGTTTGAACTATGATAATTAAGTAAATAGTGCAAAATACTTCTATTGGCCGTCCCTTAATTTGACCAATTTTTCGTAATAATAATTATTATGAACGTAGAAAAATTGGACAGTTGCGTAGAACTGAGAACTGAGAAGCATCCATTAATCAAATCCAACTCCAACTCCAACTCCAACTACTTTGAACTTCTCATTCAGTATGCTCATATCTAACTGTACATCGTTTACTTTGCCAGCTCCACATACTTTTCTTTTTAATCCTATAGGCTATAGCAGGTCATGTCCTTTTAAGTGTGACGGAATCAGCACGTTTGGATTCATTTTCTGCATCCTCCAAACAGGCCGTGTCAAACTCAACCATTTCTGGACCGAGTGGGTGACAAATTAATAAGGACCTATCTATAATAAATAAATAAAATATTTCCAAAGGGTATAGTCAGGAATGATTGAATCTTTAGTGGTGGATGGGTAATCACTCTCACTAACCTTATTCGTTTCAGTATGAAAGAAAAAGATTACGAGTAAGTGCGTTGCATTTAAAGACTCGAGTCATATGATATTAGGAAAACAGAAAAGAAATGGACGTATGAGAAAAGTCAAGCCAAGTGTGCAATTGATTATGGTAAGGTGAACAAGAGCCAGAAAGAAACCACCTCAAGAAGATAAGAGTTCTGGTTGCAGAGTTCTTGATGATAGTAATGGAGTCCAAGTTGTGGCGGATGCTCTACACGGCACTCACAGTACTCACAGTCACGTGGTGTAGTTACATGGCAGCTTCTGACCCGGGAATCTATATGCTAGATATGGGTTGCAGCAACTACAACGTCACAAGCCTGTCAACCTTCGCCAACAATCTTAATGCTACCTTTGGCCAGCTGAGAAGTCAGTTGCTCAACAATTCACACTTTGCCACCCATCAGCAGATTATTGGTTCTGATCCTGTTTACGGCATGGTTCAATGCAGAGATTACATGTCCACTGCTGACTGTGTGGCTTGTTTCTCCGCCGCTTCTGTCCGCATCCGCAACTGCTCCTCTGCCAACGGTGGTCGTGTTGTCTATGATGGCTGCTTCCTCAGGTACTACCTGTTGAAAACAGAGACATAGCAATATTTGCAGATGTATTATTGCCTTTTTATTGACTTGATGATTCAAAATGATTGTGATGTGCCTATATATATATAGGCTTACATGAAAATAGAAACAAATCTCAACACTACCGGTCCCTTTATTCATTTCTAAACAAACTGTTTGTTTGCTCATCATTCAACACCCAGTTGAAATCTCGTTGAATCTGAACATTTGTTTGCTGATACAAGACTTAATTAATTAAAGATATCTATATTATATATATGAAATGTCTATTTGCCAGGACTTATGTGCTGACTTAATGGCCTATCTTAAAAGTAATGTATCCAATTGATAGCATCAAATATAAGAAGATGCATGAAATTGATGATAGCTATTTATCGTTGTCTTGTATTTCAAAAGGTATGAGAGGAGTGATTTTTACGGAGAGACCACAAGGGATGCTAATAGAGAATACTGTGGGAATCAAACCACATCCATAACACCAGCAACTGCATTCCAAGCAACAGTGGCGGAGCTTTTACAGGAACTTGAAATAGCAACTCCAAGAATAAAAGGTTTCTTTGGTGCAAGTAAAAGACAAGTAGTTGGTTCTAACAATGCTTCCATTCATGGGATTGCCCAATGTGTTGAAACCATCGACACTCTTGGTTGCCAAGCTTGCTTGCAAGTTGCTTATAGGAATATTCAGAGATGTCCTCCCAATTCAGATGGCAGGGCAGTTGATTCCGGCTGTTTCATGAGATATGCAGACAAGGCCTTCTTTGCTGACAACCAGACTATTGATCTTCGTCCCTTCTTGAAGACAAGTACGTCTATAAACATTTTCTTTTTTGTAGACTATTTCTGTCTACATAAATTTTTAAAAGTGATGATCATTCATTCGTGTTTTGTAGGTTCAGGCACAAACAAGGCCTTAATCGGTGGGATAGCTGGTGGTGCTAGTCTTGCTTTGCTGCTTCTTGCGTTGCTTGTCTGGTTCAAACTTTCTAGAAAGCGGAAGAGAGCTCCTCGAGGTACTTCTTAAATCTAGTTCTTCCATAGTTCTAGTCCATTGTAATGATTGTTGTTAACATATTTCTGTAACAGCTGACATATTAGGTGCAACTGAGCTGCGTGGTCCTGTTAATTACAGCTACAAAGACCTGAAATCTGCCACAAAAAACTTCAACGAAGACAATAAACTTGGAGAAGGGGGGTTCGGTGATGTTTACAAGGTAAAAATGGCGTTTATATTCTCTTGCTTCTGGATAACTAATGAATAGTGGTTGCTGTGCATTTAAAAGGGTACTTTGAAGAATGGGAAATTAGTTGCAGTGAAGAAACTAGCCATTGTGCAACCCCGTAAGGCTGAGGCGGACTTCAAGAGCGAAGTCACACTTATCAGTAACGTTCATCACCGGAACCTCATTCGTTTGCTTGGATGTTGCAACAAAGGACCAGAGTTACTTCTTGTCTACGAGTACATGGCAAACAGCAGCCTTGATCGCTTCTTATTTGGTAGCTAGCAACTTCTGTTTCTCCTCTTCTAACAATATACACCTGACAAGCAATTTATATTATATTATATTTGGAAAGCAGGAAATAGACGAGGACACCTCAACTGGCAACAACGAGTTGATATAATTCTGGGAACAGCACAGGGTCTAGCTTATCTCCATGAGCAATTCCATGTATGCATAATCCACCGAGACATCAAATCCAGTAATATTCTTTTAGACGACAATTTCCATCCAAAAATTGCAGATTTCGGATTGGCAAGGCTCTTACCGGAGGATCAGAGTCATGTTAGCACTAGATTTGCTGGGACATTGTAAGTTGCTTATCAACTACTGCCACTGCTACTTTTTATGCCAAAGTCTGTTGGTTTTTCTCACATATATGTTTTATATATGAATGAATCAGGGGATACACAGCTCCGGAGTATGCAATTCATGGACAATTGTCAGAGAAGGTTGATACCTACAGCTATGGCATTGTTGTCCTCGAAATCATTAGTGGAAAAAAGAGTAGTGAGATGATAAATGATCCTGGCTCTGAATACCTCCTTAAACGGGCAAGTTTTCTTTTTCTTATCTTTTGAAGAAAAATTTAGTTGGTGTAAATTCAGCATTTAGACATCATGTATGCCTGCAGGCCTGGAAACTGCATGAGAGTGGGAATCAGATTGAGTTGGTGGACGAAAGCTTAGACCCGATTGAATATGAAGCAGAAGAAGTGACAAAAATTATAGACATTGCTTTAATGTGCACTCAATCGTCACCGACTTTACGGCCAACAATGTCGGAGGTGATTGTTCTGCTCAAAACTAAAGGTTCAGTAAACCACATACAACCAACCCGGCCTACGTTTCTTGAAACAGAAGTAAGGATCCATGGAGACAAGTCCACGTCTACTGCATCTTCCTCCTCCAACGCTAATGTTTCTATAAGTCAGGTGTCAGGTCGTTGATCTCTGAGTTACTTGAATTAAACTTCCAAGTTTATTATCTACTGGCTTTTTAAGACAATAATGGTCATGCAATTTCTCTGAAAATTTAAAAGTGTATTTGAATTTAGGGTTTGTGGATTTTGGGAATGTTTGTATTCAAAGTATATAGATTGCAGTGATGGGATACTTAAAGATTAAGGGTGTAAGGGCGTCAATTGAAACCAAAGTGACTTTGGAGAAAAGAATAAGGCTTTATAAACAAAGCCAAAGTGTTTTATTCCTATAAAAAGTTCTGTGTATTTTATTTCGGTATCTTATTGAGATAATTGAAAAAAATAAAAACATATCTTTAGTATTAGTCAATAAAAACATTTAAAGGAAATTTTCTTCATTTTATTTCAAAAACTCGACCTGATTTTAGCCCGAATTAATCAGGCTATAGTTAAGATCGAACGGACCCGATCACTATTTAAAAAATGACGTTATTTTACGTTTTTCTTAAAAAAAATATATGGTGGTCGGGTTAGCCCGGCCTCCCGTGACCGATCGGGCCATTGGCCTACCCATCCTGGTCCATCAACCGTGGGCCAAGAGTCGGGCTAAGCTTGGCCCATCGACATCTCTACTCATGATACTACATAAGCTATCCTTGATCTGTAAGCAAATAGGGATATTATTATCACCAAGGTACTTTGTGTTATTTACATCAATGTTTCAAAAAAAAAAAACTCTGCTGGTTGTGACTCTTAAGCTCGTAAAATATTTTAACGACAAGTCTTAATGGAGCTGCATTGCAGGCTTCCAACCTATATGTCAAGAAAGTGATTTATAAAAATCATTATTAGAGATCAAAGATAAACAGAGATTAACTATAGCTTAAATTTTAGATATACTAGTTGGGACACGAACCCTTCTCTTTTGTATGAGCGTCAACTCTGACGGTCTACTTTTTAAAAACTTAAAACCAAAATTTCACGTAAGACTTTCTGATACACAGAATCCTCACGAAGAGTTCTATATGCCTGTGTGTCTGTATTATTCAAGAATCAAGAACACATAATATTTTTATTTTTATAAAATAATTATTGATTTTTATTATATACATATCAAATTTATTAATTGGATTGGATTTGATACATATAAACGAAATAATAATAATAATATGATTACAGACATAGATGGTTGACCCACGGCGTCATTAAGACTTAGTGGTCATATCCCAAAATTTGTGGTTTAGGTAGGACTAGGACTTTGGTGGAGGGAGAGAGACTAGAGAGAGAATCCATTGATTTTGTTATTTTGTAAATTGGAATACAAATATATATTTTTCTCTGCGTTTCCTTTCATAACAATGGCGAATTCAACGCTTCGCTTCCTCCTCTTCTCCGTACTCGTAACGCTGCTTTCCACCCCCCCAGCCACTGCAAGGCCATGCAAGACCCTCTTCATCGCTTATACCTTCACCATCAAACCCCTTTATCCTAACCCTAACCCCAACCCTAATTCGCTTCAAGATCCTTCTTATTCTTCTTCTTCTTCTTTGGGTTTCGTCACCCAAATCACTCGCCTACGATCCTTTGCTTCCTCTTCCTCTGATATTGTCTTCAATCGCCCCCCCGTTGACGAAGATGATGGCGGTGATTTCCAGGACCCGGTCCACCGTCGTCCTGTTTTACCTTTCGGAATCTCTTCCTCATCTATCCGGGATCGCACCAAAGACATAGTCAGTGTGGTTGTGGCTTTGCTTTTTGGCGTTGGTTGTGGCGCTCTCACCGCTGCCACCATGTACTTGCTCTGGTCTCTCTACGATTATCACTGCTGCTCTCCATATGAATCCGATGACGATGACGATGACGATGGTGATGTCAAGAAGATAGGCTATGTCTTGATTCCAGAGGTCGATTCCACTCCTAAGCCTGCCAAAGAGGTGATATGAGCTCAGCAACCGTACATCTTCTGCCTACTATCTATTACTGTCCACCCACAAAGTCTATGTTGGCGTCTATTTTCAAACTCTGTTTAATTTACATGTTTAAATTGTGAACTCTTATGTTAAAATTGTGGATCTAAAGTTAATTGAGCGGTTTGTGTTTCTGTCACTCACTGGCATACCTTATATATGTATATGCATAATTTTATTTCAGAGGCTGTGTTTTATCTATGTATCAGCAATGCTTCTATCTATGCTTTTCTGATACCACCAATATATTTTGTTAAAGTGTATGCAAGATCAGGGATTAGTTCTTTATTCTTACCTAAGCCTTACAGTTTTACCTCATGATGTATGATTGAATGTTTTTAGCTCAACTTACCTTATTGTGTACTCTATTCTACTCTGGATATATAGGAGATTTGAACATATGCGATGGCACATTTTCTGAAATCCAAGCGAAGTGTCTGATAATTAGATGAGCTGCAAAATGAATTTAGAAACTTTTTTTAGTCTTCTGTCAAATTTTTACTGGGGAGCGGGGAGAAACATTGCAGAAGACTGAGCATTATCTGCAATATTTTTCAGAGTTTGATTTGCTGAAAGGACAAGTCTAAGTTTTGTTTTTGCAAGATGTTGTGAAAACTTAGCTATTTGGAATGATGAGTCTATATCTCTGCCTTTATATGTTTGAATTCATTTGAGAATAACCTTAATTAAGTACCTTGGACTTGGATATAACATAGAAATTCCAATTGGGCGAGGACAATGAAACTGATGGCAAATATACATCTGTGCTGTACATTAATATTGGTTTTCTCATTATTGTTCTTTCCCATTCATGTTATGTTTAGGAGTTTGGCTGTTGTGTGTGCAGTTATTCAAGTTTTGACGATATCAAAAAGTTTGGGTTCCATTAGAACTTATGTTAGGTCATAAGTCAGGATTCTGATTTTCAGATAGAATGATGTTAAGGAGACGAAGGCATCTACAGAATGATGTTAAGGAGACGAAGACATCTACTAACTCTGTCTTTACTAACCTTTATGGATGCGATTACCAATCTGCCAGATGTTAATCTTTCATATTTTATCAGATTTCAAGCAACAAACCAGATATCAGATCCCTACCCGTATTGACGAGTAATTATTTGCCTTTCCTAGGGCTGGTTTTCTTAGCTAGAATCATATTACTTTGGCTTGTTGAATAACCTTCTTGTTAAAATATTTTTCATTTTGATGAAGCCTTAGATATAAACCAATAAATCAAAGCCTTCTCATTACTATTTTGTGTAAGACTAGAAGAAAGCTCGATGCAATCAATGATGCAATTTATAGTATATCAATTTGGTGTTATTGTTAGCCACGGTGATTTGGGAATCAAAAGTACCCTAGTGCAACATCATCCATTTTTAATTGTAATAGTTGATTACATGATGAGTCAAACTTAGGGTTTTAAAGGCAATTAGTTTTGAACCCGGTGCTTTGCACAGGTTGTTACAAAGCAAATAATAAATTTTAACTACAAAATTGAAAAGCAAACACAAGTATAAAATTAACAAATTGTATGTCATAAAATAAGATTAAGATAAAATAGGAATTTGACAAACAAAATGAGTCCAAAAATATGAGAGCCATATTTATACAAATACAAAAGATAGATAGTTTACTATTCAAGTATAAAATACATGCAGGCTCCAAAATAGATAGATAGTTAACCAAACAAAAAGTAGCTGACTAATTGGTCATTCTTTAACATTTGATAATTAAGTTAACTTTTCTCTTTTGATTTTGGTGGTGAACTTGATTGAAGACATTTGTGGTGATATTAAATAACATAAAGGCATATCATTCTCAGAAGTTTCTGATATTGGTCTCTTCAATTTGAAAATCTGGGGTGTCATTTGAGCTGAAGAAATAACGTCTATTTCAGTGTGACAAATTGCAACTCTATCATCCTGTAATTAAATAAACTCAATAAGTGGAAGACACAATACATTAATATATTGAAAAAATAGATGTACATACTTTATGATCAATACACCCATCAAGAATGTTTTCTGAAAAGTAGCTGAGTGATTCAATTTGATTTGAATCCTGCAGATTGAAAAGTATTTTATAAGAGAAGTAGATATGTTCGCACTTTCTGTAGGTTGCTATGTTATTGTTTTTCCATCAAACAAGAAAATTCAACTTTGTAAAGCAAGAGATTGTCTTACAATTTCAGATGCAGAAACTGATTGTAGTGCATTTGATTGAATAGAATCCTAGCATAAATTTAAATGAATTAAAATAATCATTCATGTGTGATCCATATCATAAATAATATTAATGGTATGTACGTACTTGTTTGTTCACAATAGGTAATGATGTTAGAAGTGCAATATCGATAGGAATGTTACTTAGTGATTCATCCAGAATTGAATCCTACAAAGGAAAACTCAATAATTGTTTACTGACTGCCTATTTACATTAAATTAATATAACAATGAATGGTTTTACAATGAGATAATATATATCTGAATTTTCAAATATAGTGTCAATTAAAAGAAGAGAAATTAGATAATTGAACTTGGTAGGAAATCAACCATATAGTTTGCTAAGTACTAATTGTAGCCAAGGCTCCAACACAAGTAATTTGCTACAATAATATGATTATAAAAATAAAGAATACCTAAATTTTCTTGATAGAACCAAAAAAAATTGAAATGTGTAAAAGTGGTATTAATACTCACAGCTTCGTTAGGATTGATGAAGACCAGTGGTCTTATTGAAAGATCAGTAGCAGTAGTAGAATCAGCTAGATAACATTCCTGAAAAAATATTGTATTTCATGAGATCAATATTGCTACAACATATACATATCTGTGTATGTCAATGAAGTTTCATGCAATGATGAATAATTTATATTTTTCTTTGTAATAGGTAGTAGAGTAATACCTGAGACTGGGGTGGAGAATCCATGTATTTATTGATCAATTCCCCATTAGAACTTACTTTCTTGATAGTGAAACTTGAAGATTTGTTGATTTTATTAAATTCTGTGACTTGCACCTTAAAAAGATAAGTTTTCTTAACCAAGCATTCTAACTCATCAGGACACCCATCTTCATCTCCTTCCTAATTAACAAATTAATT
>JANIHZ010000007.1:733038-759529 GCA_027478365.1 Erythroxylum rufum | reverse complement strand
ATTTCCGATTATCGATATTGATTTGAGAATTATTGAAGTGTTAGGTATAGATGTGTGTTCTGCTGATGTTAGAATTCCGGACGGGAGGTCCGATAACTCTGTGTGATTTAAGTTTGGTTTATAGAAGTGTGTTTTATCATTTGCAGATTTTTGGTTTGTATGAAATGTAGCCGTTATGCTGCCGAAATTTCGTTAAGAATAAGTTTCGTTAAGGTTGAAATTGAGATATTATATGATTAAGAAGAATTTAGTTTTGATTAAGAATAAGTTTGAGTATAACTGATTTCATGGAATAAGTTTTGAGTAAGGATAAAATTTCTTAAGGGAAATTATTGGGATTTAAGTTGCTTTGAATAAGGATGAAGGATTGGATAATAATGAAAAAAAAAATTATACCGATTTTCGGGTTTGGCTTAGTCTAGGATTTTCAACGGGAAAATTTTCTTGTTCGCTTCGAATGTCGGATTCGTTTGTTTTGCACTTTGTTTTTGTTTCTGTTTTGCCTTTCATTTGTTTGCGTGCGCATTTGTTAACTCTGCTTTTGATTGCATCCGTTCTTTCGCTTCCGCTCTTTGTGCTTTCGCTTTTCGTTACCGTAAGTTTCTTCCGCTTCGCTTTGTTTTCGTTCTTTCGATTGCTTTTGATTCCGCTTTTCGAGTTGGAATCCGGTTTCGAGATCGGGTTCCAACATTCCACCTACATATGCCACGTAATAAAATGACATATTAAATGAGACATTGTTGGTGTGTCTGCATGTGGGAAGTCATAGTTGTGACTTAACTTGCACAACCGTGCATATGCAAGTTAAAATGTCACAAACGTGCATGTAACATGAGGTCATTTTCATGCACAATTCTCTTGTTTAAGTTTATGCCATCTCTAATTCTTTCATGCATAAATCTTCTTGTTTTTTATGCCACATTCACAAAATAATCCACTTAAGATTCTTGCAATATCCACACCAATTTCACTCAATTCATATCAAATTTGAATTAAATCGCAACAAGTTTTACCATATGAAAGCAAACAAAATTAAACACAACAACTGAGTCCCTAATGTATTCATCGCTTTTCATTATTTTTTAATGTTTTCTTTAATTTGTTTTTGTTAGCTTAGTTATATTTTATTTGAAAATCAAACCAAAACCTCACATAACCTAAACACCGATTATTTTCATAAAAAAAGCTAACTGAACACTCTATGTGGGATCAACTTAGACTTATCACTAGCTATAATTTCAGGTCTAGTTATTTTGAGTAATGTTACGACGCACTACGTCAGTAACCATAAAACCCTTATTATTTAGTTGTGATATATTCATACATATCATTTTTTAATCTTAATGTACGAATCTGATTATTAAGTCTTCAACTTTGGTTCTTGCAATTCAACACAATATATGAATACGAATAATCTCACAAAAATAAGGATCTTCCATTAAATCAAAGAAATCAATTTTAAATATAAATTTTATGGTTAATCTTATCTAAATCTATATCTTAATTTAGTTCATAAGAAAACAAAGACAACCAATAAAGAACAACAAAGAAACAAGAGATAAGAATGAGCTTTTAGTTCTTAAATCTTGATGCTTCTTAATTGATTTTGAAGAAATCTTGCTTTTCTTGAATGCAACAACAACTTGGATAAACAATCCATAGTTATGCATCTGAATTATAAGAACTTTAGGATCAAATAACAATTAGATCTTTGTGATCGTCAACATATCTAGCATCTATTGACAAATCCCAGATATGAGTTTAAACCTATCTAAAACTCTCTTCTTGATCGAGGTTTTCTACTAAACCTTGACACTACAATCAAGAAGTTAATCACAAAAGAAACTTGACTCATTATACTTTTCATAGAAAAGTATATTTCATTTTTTGATGTCATTTTTGCGACTCATACCTTATCCCCTTAAACTTCTCAGAACTTAGTTAAGAAGTTTTATAAAGGATTTTGTAGCTATTATAAAAATTCTATACATCACATTTTTTTGAATGTAGAAAATGGCTTAAATAGAATTTTGGACAAGTACTTCTTCCAAGTCATTTCAGCCTATTTTTGTTATTGCTACTACTGCCACAAAAGGTCCACAAGAAAGTACCCCTTATGAATTCTCCTTAAAAGATTTTTACGCTCTTCTTTAGTAACTCAACCTTATTCTGATACTATATTTTGTCCTGCCCTGTTTTTCACATTAGGTACTTCAACCTCAAGGTGTCTTGATCTACTTATTGTAATCTCATAACCTCTGATTCTTCCATTCTTGAATCTATAAAAATATCATATGCTCTATATATTGTTCTTATTGTTGATAACTCTACTATGCATGTTCAAAGTATAGGTACTGTTTAAACACCCAAATTAATCTTATCTGATACTTTTCTTATTTCTAAACTCTCATTGAATCTCATTTGTATTAGACAATTATGTGAATTTAATGTTGACTTATCCTTTTTAAGTCGTGGTTGCATTGTGTAGGATGCATAGATGGGCGAAATATTTAGGATAAAATGTAAGGTTGGATGCTTGTTTAAGTTTACTTCTTTAATTCTTCCATCCAAATATGTTCTTGGTGCTGTCACTTCTTATATTTGTCATTCTCATCTTGGTCATCTTTATACTGTTAGATTAGGATCTTTAATATCTAGTGGTTCTTTAGGTTTTGTCAAGTTTAAATTTTTTTGGTGTGTTTCATATAAACTTTTCAGAGGTCATACTTTACCTTTTGAGATATTAAGTAATCTTTATTAATGAATTTTCTCATTATACATGCAGCATAATTCTAAAATGTTTTCTATTTACACACATTGTGCTAATATGATTCAAACTCATTTCTTTTACAGGATTAAAATATTTCATATTGATAATGTTGTAAAATATAAAGATACAATTTTTACCCCCTTTCTTACTTAATAAGGGATTATCATTCAAAGATCTTGTCTCAATACCTCTTAATAAAATGGTCGAATAGAACGAAAACATAGGTATATTCTTGATACTGTTTTAACCCTACTCATATCCTCTTCCTATCTTGAAACTTTTTGGGGATAAGCATCTTTTACTATTGCCTACAATTTAAGTTGTATCCCTTCCCTTATCATAGATAACAACTCTCCCTATAAACAATTATTCAATTGTGCTTTCGATTATTAGTGCCTTAAGTTTTTTTTGTTGTGCTTGCTTTGTTCTCCTATAACCTTATGGGTAAACCTAACTATAGCCATGAACACACTTATGTTGTTTCCTTAGGTATGAAATAAAACACAAAGGGCATATATGATGGGATCCCCTACCTCAGAGACTTCGTATCTCTTTACATGTAACTTTTTAGGCACATAAGATGTTTTCCACACACCCAAAGTTATAGGTCAGTGAACCTTCTTGACAGTTTTTCTCTGATTCAAAAGTATCCTTGTTTTTTTGACATTTCTATTATAGGTTCATCTAACAGCTCTAGCAGTTTAACATACTTGAAACCTAATCCCATTGTATCTTCCTCAATAGTGGATCCTCCCCTTTCAAAAATTAACCCTTCTCCATCTACTTCTTCAATATAACCTACTGAGTCTCAAACCTTCCTCTTCGTACTAGTTTAGTAAGTCACCTATGTGTTCATCTGAAATGTTTCCATGTTTATCCCAATATTGTCTCTTTGTATAAACTTTGTGCCAATAATAAGGCTAACTCTGACTCTTTATGGAAAAGAACAATGGCAAAAGAACTACAAACTTTTTCCAACACTAATACTTGGGACTTGGTAGACTTACCTCCAGATATGTTTGTTATTAGCTGCAAGTAGGTCTATCAAATCAATATTTGAATTGATGGATCCATTGAAAGATATAAAGCCCAACTGCTTATTAAGTAATTTACTTGGGAATGTGACATTGATTATGAGAGACATTTGCTCCTATAGCTTATTTGACCTCAGTCCGTAGTTTTATTGTATTCGTTGCTAATAGGCATTGGCAACTATTTTAGATGGATGTTTAAAAATTCTTTCTCAATGGTGATCTCATCAAAGAAGTGTATATACAACCTATACCTAGCTATAATCATCCACTTAATAATCATCATCCAAATTATATCATAAGTAACGTTCAAAAAGTGGTAGTTATTAGTTTGTGTTTTATTTACAATTTTGAGTATAAATCCTTAGCATTACATGTTTGGGTTTGTACTATTGACAAGGAATTAAATTTTTTTTGGTATATCATGGACCTTAGATATAGAGATTATGTGTAAAATATGGATATCAAATTAAAACTTATTTATGTGTTAGACTGATTGAGTAATAGTTTCACTAAACCAATAACAAAGATATCAAGAGAAAATTATATATGATTGATTAAAGTTTCTTTTAATATTTATGATAGTTCTTGATTAATATTCCTATGACTTATTAAGTGTTTTGATCTTTTAATTTGAGTCAAGTTATTTCTCAAGTTATCGAGTCAATTAGTAAACCAATATCATAGTGTGGTCAACCAGTGTCCAAAAAGTTACCATCTTTTTGCCTTTTCCAGCGAGTTTGTAATGAGTTTAGTCATTCTTTTAGTCAACCACTTATGCACGTTGGTCAACCAATATCTTCAAGTAGTTGACCAATTTCCTCATTTTTTAAGAAAATTTTCATTATAGTGAGTTTGTGTCTTGTTGGTTGATAAGTATGGTCGACCATATACTAGTCAATCAGTGAAGCTATGTGGTCGATTAGTCTTCATGGTTTAAGTTCTCATCCTCCATTTTTCTTCTATTTTTCATCTTGGTTATTTGTATCTTCAAAAATTCTAAACAAATCAATCTCTTATTTGAAAAATAAGATCCCTTATTTTGTAAAAACCTTAGTAGATTGCAACAAATTGAAAAATTATAATTCTTGGGTTTCAAATTTTGGGATTTTCAAAAAATTTTTAATTAAGAGTTATCTTTTTAAATTGATGCTTACATCGTTAAATTGCCAAAAGGACTTGACGTTATTTCTCTTTCAATTATATCGATATATCTTTTGTTCAATTTCAAAATTTTGAGACTTTTCATATTACTATTTTTTAAATTTTGGAACTTCCAAAATTATACGCTTATATATGAAACGATGGTTGGATATTATAATTATAATTATACTTATATTTTTATTATTCCAACCTCTTTTTTGTTGTTGCAAAACTTGTTTTTAAATACTTTTTTCAACTTAGGCACAATATCAAAATTGGAGATTTTTCAAAATTTAATATAATTAAGGATGCTTCTATCAAGATTGACCTTTTAAATAACTTTTTTGAGATTTAAATGTCTAATAACACTCTTCTTTAATAAAGTTTATGAAGTTTGAACAAATTCTTTTTGATCTTTAAACCAAGTTAACTTGAAGCATGTCACTTTACATTTTGCATTTAAAAATAAATGGTTTCCTTTTTATGATTCCAAAAAAGAGGAGAAAGGTTAGTAATATTATATTTAAGGGGAGTGAAGACACTTAAGAGGAGTGATTTTTGTATATGTAGTGACTTTTGTATATATAACATTTTCATACTTGAGTAAATTTTTTTTATCTATATATGTATGGATAAATCTTTGAATACTTTTTTTATATTGATTTATGTTTTATGCATTAATTAATAGGGAGTTAATTATTATCTTGATATGAATAGGTATTTGGCAGCTGAATTTATTATTGCTCTCTAATATTATAAATATTTTGTCATCACTAAAAATAGGGAGATTGTTGAATATTGCTCTCTAATATTATAAATATTTTGTCATCACTAAAAATAGGGAGATTGTTGAACTAAAGGAGGTTCCAATCGATGTTTTGATGATAAAAAACATACATACTATTAATGGGCTTATTATTTTTATGAAAAACAATATGAAAATTAGATGTAGTTATAAACTAAAGAAGATACTTTATAAAGATTATAAAAGAAAAGATAAAGTTTACAACTTATGAAGTGAAGATCAAACCATAAGATAATCAAGGCATATCAAGGACATTTTATATTTTATATTATTTATTGCAATCTCACTTTCTTAGTTTGGAATCTCAAAGGCTCACCTTGTATAAATATTTCATGTTAGTGTTAAAGCTTTTGTTTTTAAGAGAAAAGTCCCTTGACCTTTCAAACACTCTTTAGCGAAAATTTTGGAAAGTGTTTAAATTATATTTGCCTTAAACAAATTTACTTTGAGTATTTGAAGTTATTAAAATCATGGTTTATAGGATATCAGTCGACCTATGTGGGATACTGATTGATCAATATGGGTTGAAGTTATCAAATTTGATGTACCGAGAGTTTGTAATAACATTAATTAATTTACTGGTTGATTAATCTGTCATACTGGTAAAATAATATGTAATTTACCATTACTTTCAGCATACTAATTAATGGTAATCCTACTCCGCATTTCAGGGAACCAATGAGATTAAGCAAGGAGATCCCTTTTCCCCTTATCTTTTTGTGGTTGCTTTGGAAATTCTTACAAGGTTGATTTTGAAAAATAAACAGAATTGCTACAATTTCAACTATCATCACAAATGTAAAGCTCTGGAACTTACTCATTTTAGTTTTGCAAATGACTTGATATTGCTTTCTAGGGCTGACTCCTGTTTGTCTTAATCTTGTTCAACTATGCTAACGTGTCTTGTAAGCTTTCAAGTTTTGATACCAACTTGCAAAAGAGTATGTTGTATGTTTCATATGATGTTAATTCAACTGCACGATGGAGTTGTTGACAGGGCAGAATGTTCACCCCTATCTTTTAAGTATCTAGGGGTTCCTATTTCTTTCAAGAAGTTAAGGTATCAGGACTATCTCTTTCTACTGGAAAGGTATAGAAAAAGAATAAAATCTTAGCAAAATATGTCTCTATCTTATATAGGGAGACTTATACTCATCACCTCTGTGTTAAGAAGCCTTCATATTTTTTTTGATAAATAAAACTTCATATTCATTAGAGCTTTTTGCTTAAAAGGATTAATAAGGAGCTTATGGAAAGTATTAAAAACTTCTTATGGATTGGTGCTACTGACAATTTCAGAGGGGCTAAAATCAAATGGGAACATCTTTAGGGCTCACTTCTTTGGAGAAGAGACAAACAAGAGCTAAACCTTCTTAGTTGCTAAGAGAATTTGGAGATTGTTCACAGACAAGGAATCCCTTTGGTCCAAGTGGATCAATGAAGTATACCTCAAGTATTCCATCATCTGGCAGTTAGATGAGAGGAAATAATACTTCTGTTACTTCATTTATATTATTAGGAGGTAGATCATATATCCTTTTATTAAAGCATATACAAGGAATGATCTTTTCTATTAGTTTTGGTCTGATAACTAGGCTTTACATAGCCCTTTGATTCTAAGAGAAGAATTTCTCCTTTCATCACTAGAATTCCTACTTAATCTGTGAAACAGATTATTCAGAAAAATAATCAACTCATTGATTTTATAGGTGGTGAAAAAGTTAGATCATATTTTCCTGATTACTCCCTTAACACTTCTAGCGATGATAGTTTCCATTGGCTACCTAATAAAGGAAGTGATTTCACTAATCAAAACTGTCTTAAAGCCATTATTTAGCATCACCCTAAAGTTGATTGGTACCATATTGTATGGAAAGGATCATGGGTGCCTAAGGCCTCCTTTGTAACTTGACTTGCTATAAGCTCATATTGAAAACTAAAGATATATTGAATGGAGCCACATATCAAACATATATGTTATGCAACTTACAATGTGAATCTATTAATCACCTATTCTTTAAATATGGTTATACCAGTGTCATTTGGAGCAGAACGCTAAAGAGTAGTGGGATTACAATGTCCTCACTACCAGTGGCTCGATAGATGCGTTTGGGCTAATAAACTTTTCAGAAACAAGGGTTGTGAGCATGCAGATTTTAGTTTGGCTATAAATTGCTTAGTTTACTGAATTTGGAGAGAAATGAACAAAAGGTTGTTCAACGGAACTAAATTAGATAAATATAAACTAGTTCATTTTGTTTGTTGCGGGATTAGGGAGCTTTTACAAACTTATATCTCAGAAAAATGAATGCAACATTGAAAAGAAGATAGAGATTAGCTTTAGATTAATATTGTTGTATGTCTGCAGATGAAAATGTACTGTTTACTTGTAAATGAAATTCTTTTTGTACATTCTTGCAACTCTTTTTAGTGTTAATGAAATGTAAAAAGGAAACTTTAAACTATACCAAACCGAGACGAGTTTGACCTCTTTTACATCTCTATGTGTCTTACGCAAACCTATTGCATGTTGAAGTGGAAGACAACAAGACCCTAACACCTGTTCATCAATAGCCAACCAACTTAAAGCACCTGTTTTACTATACTCCAAACGATATTGAATCTAACATAAAGTAAGATAAAGTAAAAATCCAATCCACTTTGTAAAGTCACGCCCTCAATTAAAGTAACTTCAACCATTTTTAGAAATTTAAAAAGAAAAAGTGACCTTTATAAAAGATCAAATGCACTCAAACCATGGACTAAATAAATATTAAAAATAGGAATAATAATAATAACTAATTAATTAAAAATAAGAAAAGGGAATATTACTTTCATTGCCTTCCTTTTTGTTTTTCGAATGGATAAGTATTATAAAGGTTACTGAAATCGCATCCTGCTTTTTAATACCAGCCGAGGTTGGGCTGTAGCGTGAAATTGGCGCTAGTCTATTACAGTCCCTACATCTGCACGTAATGGTATGGGTTGGGTTGTATTCATTAAAATCTAATCTAAGATACATCCATAAATGCACTTCGTACTTTATAAAATTACATAATTTACCCGACCCACAGTTTCATATTATGTATATAATCTCCATTTCGTCTTCTCCTCTAGAACATTGCGGAACATAACAGAACAGAGTCAGGAGGCCATCTCTCTCTTAGTGAGCTAGTTCAACTCATCAATGGCCGCTGCTACTGATAAGCTCGCTCAGCTGAAGACTGCTGTTGATGATCTTAACCAAATCAGGTTATCTTATCATTCTCAAACTTATTACAATTCGCTCTCTATTAATGTCAACCATCTCGGATTCCTGTATTTTACTAATTTGTTGGCGTTTTCCTGTTGCTGTAGTCAGAACGAGAAAAATGGATTCAACAACCTTGTTGCTCGCTATCTCAGGTGATTTCACGCTATCATGTTACTACGTGTTTGTAGGCCATTCATGCGTTTCATCAATATGCCACTTAGATTTATACGCACCAGTAGTATATTTCCTTCTGTCGCACTCCATGACTTCTACTAGCCTTTTTTCATTTTCTTTTCTTCTTAATAATCATTCAGAATTTGCTTTGATGCGCGAGATCTTTGGTTTAGTATCATATTATCAAGATTTTTTCTTATTAATAATTACTATGACATAAATGAAGTGGAGAAGCTCAACAAATCGAGTGGAGTAAGATCAAAACACCCACCGACGAAGTTGTAATTCCTTATGATAGCTTGGCGCCTACTTCTGATGGTAATGCTTTCAATCGTTTGTCTTTCTCCATTACTGCGTTTTCCTTTCTATTCCACCACTATCAGAAGCTTTATCAATCATCTTTTTTGCATACAGATCCCGCTGAAACCAGGAAACTTTTGGACAAGCTCGTTGTTCTGAAGCTTAATGGAGGTTTGGGGACAACAATGGGTTGCACTGGTCCAAAGTATGTCCTTTTTTATAGATTTGCAGGAAAGCATGGAAGTGTAGCAGGCTTATATCACTTTGTAAATTAGGTTCTGATTTCAACAGCGGTGTAAGTTTAACGATTTTTCATAATTCAGGTCTGTCATCGAAGTTCGCAATGGACTGACATTTCTTGACCTTATTGTCATTCAAATTGAGGTTAACTTCGTCTTGCCTTTTCTTTTATGATCTTTTTGTTTTTTGTTTCTTCACTGGCAACTTACAGTTGAACTATTATAGAATCTCAATTCTAAATATGGCTGCAAAGTTCCTCTGCTTCTTATGAACTCATTCAACACTCACGAGGATACACTTAAGGTCTGTCCTTGATCTTAATGCTTTCTTTTATTTTATTTTCTTTTGGTTTCATTTTAGTGATGATCTAACAACTTCTTTTCCTACTTAGATTGTGGAGAAGTACACAAAATCAAACATCGAGATTCATACATTTAATCAGGTGTGTAGAACTGCTGTTTGGGTTGCTTGTCACTATTATTACATTGTGGCTCTGCAGATAGCATAAAATAATTAACCTATGTTTGTCCCCTTGGATTTACACAGAGCCAATATCCTCGTATTGTTGTTAATGATTTCATGCCACTGCCAAGCAAAGGACAGACTGGCAAAGATGGATGGTATTCATCTATATAATCAATATATTTTTGATGGAGGATGATTTTGTGGATACACAGAATTTACTGCTATTGTCCATCTGAATTGTACATTCTATCAGATACCTGCTTGAGATATGGACTCCACCAACTGTTTGGTTCTTAATTTTGTCCGGGAGGGAGGAAGGACTTTAGCAAACAATGCATATGAGTTTGTAAACATGTTAACCCTTTCATAACTTTAGGTGTCATTGACATGGCAGTATACTTATGGCTTGTAGTCGTTGAGATTTGAAAGGTTGAATTAAAAGTTCCTTAATACTTCGCCTTTACGGTTTTATCAATTTCAAAGCAGGGTTGATTTGTATCATTCATTTGCTCCTGGCTTTTTATTTGATGGATTATCAATATTTTTACTGAGAAAAAAGCAATATTTTTGGTGTGTAGTTATGTAGGAACGGTGACACTGTAAATGCTATTTCTTGTTGACTGTTTGTCCATGAAGTTCAGTTTGCGGCTGTATTCTTTATGCTCATGATAATTGCTTGCATTTGAAGGTATCCTCCTGGTCATGGTGATGTTTTCGCATCCTTGTATAACAGTGGCAAGCTTGATGCTTTATTATCACAGGTGTGGTGCAGATTCTTTATTTTCAATAAGATGTTGAGCATTCCTCGCATTCCAAATTGCTTGAAGGGCTTACCTAGTTTATTTACGTTTCACATTTTCAGGGCAAGGAGTATGTGTTTGTTGCTAACTCGGATAACCTAGGTGCAGTTGTTGACTTGAGTATCCAAATTCTAGTTTCGTGCTACTATTAGAGTTAAATGGTGAAATGGTTGAAAGTTAGCCTTTAGACCACTATTATCCTTGACTCTATGTTCCAGAAATCTTGAACCATTTAATCACAAACAAGAATGAGTACTGTATGGAGGTAACGAGATATTATCTCACTTGATTTTCCTTAATAGAGCTTTTTTATATTGTTTCTTCCTTTTTGCAGGTGACTCCTAAAACCCTTGCTGATGTTAAAGGTGGGACTCTCATTTCTTATGAAGGGAAAGTTCAGGTACACATTTCTTTGTTATTGTTATATTTTGTTCTTCCTGGATTTTTTTTCCTCTTTCCTGGTTTAGGATCATCTGTGGAGATGCTGAATGTGATCAGACCAACTTATAGATGATTTGCCAGTGTCTGTTGGACTTGAAAAAGTAACCAATAGCGTGCAAACGTTCTAAAATCAAATAACTGCTGATCTTTGTGGATAGTGATATCTTTCTGAATAATATATATTTGGAATTGGAACAAAAGGATATACAGCCGTTTTAATAGTCCTTTTCCATTTCATAGTGAAACTGTATGACGTATGTGGTATTTGTATGTAATGTATAGCTAAATCATACTATTTTGTTCATTTGGTTTATTCATATGGATTGGTATCACAAGTAAAGTTGGGAACATGACTGTTTGGAGTCAAACTTTGAATCTTATTTAAACTGTTAAAGCTACTTACTCTCTTAGATTACTTAACATTGTTTTTGCAAATTCAACAAGTTTGCAAACTCTTTTAAGAGAAAACCTACAACTTATGTAAGCAATGCGGCCATGGGTTCCATGTTCCTCCAACAGTACTCAGATTGGAAATAACTTTTTATTGATGTTAAATTTCACTATCTATTGAGTTTTAGCTCTTTGGTTACATTTTAAATTAAGAAAATAAATCCTAAAGATCACCTCGGGTGATGGACTTGGCCGTTTTTGGATTATTTTAAGGGCAACTTTTTGCCCTTGTGGAGAATTGCATGCAATGTATACTGTTCAACAACCAGTGGCAATCTTTCTGATATTTAAAGTGGACAAACATAATTTGAAAGGTCTCTCATTTTTCTATAACACCCTATATTATTATGTTTTGGTTGAGATTGTGACCAACTATTCCTTTGAAGCTTTTGCCCCTTTTAACTGTGGTCCACATGAATTCTTTAGCAGTTCCCTTATAGTAGCCTTGCAGATGATTAATGGTGAGTTGTGTCTCCATCTACTTCCCTAAGTGATATGCTCTGCTTTTCTCATCCATATTTTTACTCAGCGTTTTTTAAACTTCCAAAAATAGTAACATTTCTGCCATTTTTTGTACTCTCAACATTAACTTGAATATTAGGTGCAACTGTCCCTCGAAACCTTGTCAAGCTCCATACTAAAAAGGTGAAAAGTAGAGTTGTGTCCAATTTAACTAATGCTTTCCATTATGTGATGCAGCTACTGGAGATAGCCCAGGTCCCTAATGAGCATGTAAGCTTGTGTTCCATCTTTCTTTTCCATTGATAGTCTGCTTTTGTCAACTTCTTCCTATATTCTAGAGCTATTCAAACCATCTGCTGTAACCTGTATATCAACAAACTTATGGGCCCTTGTTGAGGTGCTGTGGCAGCCTTATTATGTAATCATACTTTGAACCTTTTTTACCCCCCTTTTTCAAGCATATCTAACGTTTATGCAGGCTGATATTTGTTTTTTCAACATTATCATATATGTGCAACTATTTTATATTTGAAATAGGTCAATGAATTCAAGTCAATAGAGAAGTTCAAGATTTTCAATACAAATAATTTGTAAGTCAAAGTTGTCATTAATGTGTTAGCATTCACTTGGTTTATAGTGCTAATATGGATCCTATAACAGGTGGGTGAACTTAAAGGCAATCAAAAGGCTTGTGGAAACTGATGCCCTAAAGATGGAGATAATTCCAAACCCTAAGGTTTTCTTCTGTTTCTTCTCTGACATATGAGGCGATGTAGTCAAAGGTTTAATAATTAGATGGCCAATGTATAGACAACATGAATGTTTTTCTATTTCAGGAAGTGGATGGAATCAAAGTCCTTCAGCTAGAAACTGCAGCTGGTGCAGCAATTAGGGTACTTGTTCACTTACTAATCTATAAGAATTTGTGAACGTCAAATGTAGACTTCATTTGATCTAAAATTTCCGCCTCTGTGTACTAGTTTTTTGATCATGCTATTGGTATAAATGTACCTCGATCTCGATTCCTTCCTGTGAAGGCAACTTCAGATTTGCTTCTTGTCCAGGTTTCTTTCTTTTATTTTTCAGGTTTATATTTTTGACCAACAGTTTTGACAGGACTAATTAACTCTATTATCTTGCAGTCTGATCTTTACACATTAGAGGATGGCTATATAGTCCGAAATAAAGCTAGAATTAATCCCACAAATCCTTCTATTGAGCTGGGCCCAGAATTTAAGAAGGTGAATTTTAATTTGCTTATTGCAGACATTTCATGAGAAAAATAGGTTATTCTTGTTAATATGTTACCCTTCACAGGTTGGGAACTTCTTAAGTCGATTTAAGTCAATACCTAGTATCATTGAGCTTGATAGCCTTAAGGTGGCTGGTGATGTATGGTTTGGTGCCAATATTACTCTCAAGGTATTTGTTTGCAATCTGATTTCTTATCAAATAGTTGTTTCTTCAAATTTCATAGAGGCAACTTATTTGTGTCCATTTTTCATGCTAATTATATGATGAATTAGCATATTTGGCAAGTACAGGAATTTATACTGGTTCATGAGTCGGTCTGAGTTGATTGTGTTGCTGGGACTTGCTTTGGTTGATAGTCTAGCTATATAAAAGTAGGTTGATGGCGTAAGGGTGGTAGATTAGTAGGTATATGATTATGCCTTGCACAAATCATGATTTTTTAAATGGTACTGCGGGAAATGATCACTGTCCTATCTTTAATTACACCGGAAAGCCAAAGAACTTTCAGAATTGAAAAGCTTCCATTATTTTACTAGCCCAATTGCATGGTATATTGATAGAATAATCCACGAGTACATTAAATTTAGTTGCATTAACGGGATCTTAGTATGATTAGTTGCATTAACGGGATCCTAGTAAGATTTTAGTATGAATTGATTCTTCTAGTTGTTGCTTTTAATTATTATTATGTTGCAATCTGTTGACCAATCAAGAACTTGGTAACCTAGAAATTAGCAGAATTATGGAATTCAATGAACATGCTTCTGGTCTGCATGTTGATGTGGAATTTTGTGTTGAATGCTTTTGATATAGCTGGTGTGAAGAGGTAAATGAATGCCAGGGTTGATAGGATGAGTTTAACCGAATTGGCTTTAGGCATGTGGAGAAACTTCACTTGTCAAACATATGGTATCGTTATTGAAAATGGTGGATCTTCTGTTTCCTTTTCTTACAATTTTCCCTTTTCTTCCGGAATACAATGAGTAGTTCATTTCATCAAAAAGTTATTCCTTCGATACATCGAAATGTAACAATGATTAAAACTAGCGATGCATGTCTTTAAACTTCCTTGGGTTTGGGTAAATGTTGCTTACAATCATTGGATTAGGTAGAGCTGAGCTTGTGACTTTACAGGTGCTTATTTTTGTTGCTTTACCGTTTCTTTCTTTTTCAGGGAAAAGTGAGTATTGTTGCAAAATTAGGTGCGAAGGTGGAAATTCCCGATGGTGCTGTAATTCAGAACAAGGTAAATCGTTAGAATTGACAGATACCTTTGATAAACGCAAAAGCAGTAACAACATACTCGTTTTACTAATTATTATAATTTCAGGAAATTAATGGCCCTGAGGACCTTTGAGAGAGTATTCTCTTGAAACTTTGCTAAGAGATCTTATACATGGTTCACTCCATACAACTCTGCTGTATTTTGGTAGGAAAATAAGTGGCTGCAATGTCTAAACTGGGGCCTATATTTTGGCAGCCATTTTCTTTTCTTTTTCACGGGACTACTTGGAAGACTTTATCCTTTTACTATGCGATGGAGAGCTTTTGGTTGCTTGAAGCTGAAATCTATAGTTGCCCAATAAAATATGTAATAAACGATCTTTAACTTACGTAAAGGCTGAATATATCATATCGAAGATGTTTGTGGTGGATAGTGATTGTGGGAGTTGCACAAGTAAATGCAAGATATTTGACATCTTAGCTAACCAGCCCTCGTACTATTTATGTATTGAGACCAGAAAGTGTGTGAAAGCAAGGCAGAAAAGATGTATGTGACTAAATTTGTGAGATAATACCCAATTAACTAGTCTATTGTAATCGCAAAATCACTTGGTTGAATTTGTTGAGTGACATATTTTCGAAATCGGAGAAATATGAAAATTGAGGAGCTTTCCTTAAAGTTATAAAAGAAGGGCTTCTTCATCTTTGCTGAATATCTCAAAATTGTCTCATCTTTTTTTTTTTGTAATATTTCACTTGTATTATTTATTTGAATTGTGAAATATTAATTTAGTAGTGTCTAAGGATTAGGCATAATTAGCTGAATCTTGTTAAATTTTGGTGTTCTTTATTAGTCTATTTAATAGCTATTATCGAGTATAGTTGTAGTAAGTTATTGTATTATTAAATTACATGTCTAAGAAAATTTTGTCTAAGAAGATTAGGTTTTAAGTGGGATCGTTTGATACCCCTTCAGTCTTTTATGGAAATTTATATGGTGTGATTTTTAGTACAATCGTTCACATTTTATTTACCGACGCAATAGTACTCGAAATGAATTTGTTATTATTGGTAGAAATTAACACGAGTTTATGTAATAAGTGGTATCATAGCCAAGGTTTCTTCTTAATATGCTCTGTGATTGTAGCATGGTCTGATCTTCCACATAAAAAAAAGATTTCCTTAGTTTTTGGCATTTTGCGTCGACAGCTATTGAATAGAGATTGTAGCAGAGATGACAGAAGACAAAATTCCATGTCATCCATGTCAATTGCTTCTTCCTTGTTCATTCTGGCGAGGATTACATTGACAAATGCAAGATTTGCAGTGGAGATTTTTGATGGTACGAGTTATTTTGGCATGTGGCAAAATGAGGTTCAAGACGTTTCTTTTCAGCAAGGTCTTGACATTGCCATTGATAAAAAGAAACCAGATTATCTTGAGTAGAAAGATTTGAAGAATATAAACATGTGGTACAATTCAATCATGTCTTTCCGGAGAGCAAAAGTATGATTTTTCAAAAGAAACTTCTGCATATAAGTTATGAAACGCGTTAGAGGAAAAATTCTTGAAGAAAAGTAGTTAGAATAAGCTCTATATGAAGAAGAGATTGTGTGTTTCTTTTATGTTCTGGGTGCCACTATAAATGATCAAATCACCAGTTTTAATTAGTTAATTACTAAATTAATGAATTTAGATGTGACATTTGAAGATGAAGATCTGGCTTTTATATTATTGAGATCCCTTCTTGAGGAGTTTGAGTTTCTTGAAACTACTTTACTATATAGGAAGACTGCCACGTCTCTTAGTGAAGTTACAGTTGCTTAGTACAGTCATAACGTACAAATGGAGTAGTGAAAGCTTTGGTGATCAAAGGCCGTTCGCAGAACCAGACTAAAGGAAAGAAAGAGAGATCAAAGTCGAGGCCCAAACTAAGCAAAGATGAATGTGCTATTTATCGGGACAAAGGGCACTAAAAGAAGGATTGTCTTCAGATTAAGAATAAAGGCAAACTTGATAAAGGAAATGTTGTTGCATATTTAAATATAGCTGAGTGTAATGATGAAGACTTAATTTTTTCACTTGCTGTTATGTTATCAACTAGCTCTACTAGTGCATGGCTGCTTGATTCAGGATGTAATCCTCATATGTGTCCCAATTGTGATTGGTTCTATGATTTGACAAAACTAGAAGATGAAATTGTTTACACAAGAAATGACTTCCCTTTTACCACACATGAGATTGGTTCCATTCGTTTGAGGAATCAAGATGGATCAATCAGAATCATGACAGATGTTAGCTATGTGCCGAGTTTATCGAAGAATCTCATTTCTGTAGGAGCCCTAGAAGAAAAGGGTCTTAAGGTGGAAGCAAAATATGAAGTGATGAAGATCATCTTTAACGCACTTGTGGTATTAAAGGGAGTACAGAATAATAATAGATTGTTCCATTATCTGGGTACTACTGTTATTAGAATAGTAGCAGTAACAACTTCTAGTGATGAGAAGGAGCTAGAAGTAACCAAGTTATGACATATGTACTTAGGGCACATAAGTGAAAATCCTTGAATCACTTAATAAAGCAAGGATTGTTGAAAGGTGTGAAGACTTGTAAATTGGATTTTTATGAGCATTGTGTTAGGGAAGAAAAGAAGGGTAAATTTTGGAACAACAATCCATGGTACCAAGGATATTTTGGACTATGTTCACTCTGATGTGTGGAGACCTTCCAAGGCAGCTTCTTTGGGAGGAAAACACTATTATGTGACTTTTGTTAATGATTTTTTCAGAGAGTATGAGTGTATACTATGATGACTAAGGATGAAATGCTAGGAGTTTTCCTTATATGGAAGAAAATTGTGGAAAATTAAACAGGCAGAAGGATCAAACTTCTCCGTACAGATAATGATGAGGAGTACAAGAGTGATCCATTTTTAAAAGTTTGAGAAGATAAAGGCATTGTCAAACACTTCACAGTTAGGGATATACCACAACAAAATAGGTGGCAGAGCGTATGAACCAGATATTACTAGAGAAAGTTAGGTGTATATTGTCCAATGCTAGGTTGGGCAGAGAATTTTGGGCTGAAGCTGTTACATATGCTTGCTATCTCGTTAAACACCTACCATCTAGTGCTATTGGTGGTAAAACGCCATTGGAGAAATGGTTTGGAAAACCTATTATAGATTATGATTCCTTACATGTATTTGATTCAACTGCATACTATCATGTTTAAAGTTTGATCCGAGTACAAAGAAAGCAATTTTAATGGGGATCACCTCTGGTTTAAAAGGATGTTGTCTTTGATGCCCAAAGTAAAAGAAAATAATTTTTAGCAAGAACGTTACCTTTGATGAATCTACTATGTTAAGAAAGGTGACAATTGAAAATGTTGAGAAAACAAATATTACTCCAAAACAGATGGAGTTTAAAAAAAGAATTGTTACCTCAGTAAATAATGAGGCACATGTAAAAACTCTTTTGATAGAAGAGTAGTCAGATGAAGAAGAGGTTCCAACCCAACAACCTCAACAACAACAATTACCAATTGCATTGAAAAAGCCAAAAAGGAACACTCAAATACCTACTTGTTATGTTAATATGATGGCTTATGAATCTTCAATTGAAATTGATGACATTCCTATCACTTATAAGGAAGTAGTCCAAAGTTCAGAAGAACATAAGCGGAGAATAGCTATGAATGAAGAAACACAATCTCTTCATAAGAATCAGACGTATAAGCTAGTTAGTCTTTTGAAGGAAAAGAAGGCAATTGGATGCAAATGGGTATATGCAAAGAAAGATGGATTTCCTTACAAGAATGATGTTTACTATAAAGCAAGACTAGTAGCCAAAGGCTACACTCAGGTGGAGGGAATTGATTATAATGAAGTTTTTTTTTCTAGTTGTAAAACTTCCTCCATTTAAATTTAAAGAATCTAAGAGATATTGAGAGATTAAAGATTCAGTTGAATCAGGAGTTTAAAATGAAGGATTTAGGTGAAACCAAGAAGATTCTCGGCATGGAGATAAACAGAGATAGGGAATTAGGGAGACTTTGTTTGATTCATAGACAGTATCTGAGAAAGGTACTAAATCATTTTGGCTTGAATGAAAAGTCAAAGCCTGTCAGTACTTTGCTTGCTTCTTATTTCAAGCTTAGTGCATCTTTGTCTCCAAAAAATGATGCATAACTGGAATAAATGTCAAAAGTATCATATGCAAATGTTGTTGGTAACTTGATGTATGCTATGGTGTGTACAAGGCCCGACATTTCATAGGCAATTGAGGTTATGAGCAGGTATATGCATGATCCTAGAAAGGAACATTGTCAAGCTATAAAATGGATTTTACGATACATTCTGAACATCATAGATGTTGGTTTAGTATTTCAGCAGGATAAGCAAAGCGGTCAATGTGTAGTTGAATATTGTGATTCCGACTATGCCAGTGAGTTGGACAGACGTCGATCAACTACTAGCTATGTGTTTACTCTTGCGAAGGCACTAGTCAGTTGGAGGTCTACCTTATAGTCAATAGTTGCTTTGTCAACTACGGAAGCAAAGTATATGGTAGCTATAGAGGTTGTGAAGGAGACAATTTTGCTTCAAGGATTGCTTGGTAAATTAGGGGTTCAACAGAAGCAAATCAAAGTGCATTGTGATAGTCAAAGTGCTATCCTTTTATCAAAGAACTAAGTTTACTATGCAAGGACGAAACATATTAATATCCATTATCACTATGTACGAGAGGTTCTAGAAGAAGGTAGAGTAGCAATTTAGAAGATTAAGACCACTGAGAATCTTGTTGATATGTTGACAAAGGTTATGATTACGATCAAGTGCCAACATTATTTGGACTTGATCAATATTACTAGAAATTGAAGATGAACGTTTTGAAGCGCATTTGAAGACACTACTAAAGATGAGTTTTGTAAGAGATTTGAAAATAAAAAATATGTCATGGTGAAGGATTGTTGAGTGATATATTTCCCACATCGGAGAAATATCAAAATTAAGGAGCCTCCTTAAGTTATAAAAGGAGGGCTCCTTCACTTTTATCGAATATCCTAAAATTGCGTATCTTTCTTTAAGACAAAATTTTTTTTTCTCTTTCTTTTTAATATTTCACTTTTATTATTTACTTGAAATAGTGAAATATTAATTTAGTAGTGTTCGAGGACTAGGCATAACTGGCTGAACCTCATTAAATTCTAGTATTCTTTATTTGTCTATTCAACAGCTATTGTGGGGTATAGTTGTAGTGAATTATTGTGCTATTAAATTACATATTTAGGAAAATTCTAAGGAGATTTGAGTTTTAAATGAGATCGTTTGTGATCCCTCCAATTTTTTTTGGAAATTTATCTAGTATGATTTTTTAGTATAATCGTTCACACTCTATTTACCAACATAATAGTACTTGAGGTGAATTTGTTATTATTAGTGAAAATTAACCCGAGTTTATACAATACATTTAAGAGCATAAATTTGACATTTAGTGAAGGTTTTTATATTACATAAATTAATCTACAGTAAAACAAGTCTAATCCACAAAACATGATTAACATGAAACATACAAATATCCTGGGCTTGGCTGAAGCACCAAAGATTGACATTAAAAAATTAAACTCGTCTTGTCATGGTCCCTCTCATTTTAAACTACTCGAGATTAGAGCAATTGAGAGCAACCCTAATCTTGTGGACCGTGGAGCTGATGAGGGTATTAACAGTTGCCACAGATTCCATGTTGATCTCTTTGGTGGAGGTGGAAACTAATATCTGAAAAGCCAGTGTGAGGAGAGAACCATTTGATGACGACGAAGATGACGCCGATGATCTTCCACCGTTTGATGATGAAGAAGCTCCACCTCCACCAAATATCTCTGAGCGGCCATCATCGGAGATTATGAACCCTGACGGAAGGATGGGAATGACGGACGAATCTTTTCCGTTGATTGCTAAATTCATGGTTGGGATGTCAATTGGAGCATATACGATGATGGACCCCGTTGGGTCTTTGTTGCTCTCTTGGAGCATCATTATGTTGTTCTCCGTTGGCACAAATGGCTGTATGCATTATAATTTAAGTAATGAAGATCAACACTTTGTTAAGCCACTTGAAAAACAATTTCACTGTTACGTACGCGAATGAGGGAAATGCAGTTCCCAGGATCATTTCCAGTGGAGATGTGCCCGATTTCGTGGACAGGATTGCCGTTGGTCAGAATATCCCACTGTTTGTTCAACACAAATATTATTCATTTATTATCAGAGAAAAGCAAAGCAAGATAATATTATTGTACCTGTAGTCTTGTTCTCTGGTCAGTGAAGAAATCAAAGACATGTTGATGCAGAAGAGGAAGCCATAGTGAAGTGGCTGCACTAACAATGGTGCCACCGGGCTGCCCTCTCCCCGTGCTTTGGCGAACGGATACACGAACCCCACTGTTGTTGATCTCGCACAGTTGCGGAAAGTCCAACTTGCCTGACATGCTCAGTGCTGCACAGAAGTTCTTCACCATCCTGTGTGCGAGTTCCATTACACTCCTTCTACCTTCTGCCGAAGTAATCACTGCATGTGTCCAAGAACATCAGCATATGCTGATTCTATTATCAATATAATCAACCTTGTTTTATGTGCTACCTGAGCCTCTACCTACTTCCGGGTGAGTAGGTGAAATTTCCCTGGAGAAGAGTACTAATCTCTCACACATCCTTTGCAGGTTAATAACCATCCTATGAGCTCCATATGCAGGCCCATTACATATGAGATCCCTATAAAGGCGATGCGTTTGCGTTTTGTCATCAACTTCGACATGTTCCACCCATATAATCTGCCATTTTTTTTAGAAACATCACCTCATGGGACAAACATGGTTAAAAAAAAAAAGAAAGGAACGCCGGAGCATTGTAATGATATAAGGCACCTTAGAGCAACCATTAGGCATCTCCTGAATCATGACTCCTGACGGAAGCCTCCAAGAGCGTGACGGCGATATGTTTTCGTTCAATGAGTCGTAGGAGAAATCAACGATCACCCATACTCCAAGCTCAATTCGTTGACAATGGCGAAGGAAGTAAAACTCCCTAGGTGGAACCAGAGGTGACAGTATGTGCATTTGGCCGTGCATCTGAAGTTAAATACCTTTTAGCCTTAGCACACACACACAACATTTTCCTTCCTTCAAATATTTCCTACAATTTGACAAAACATACTTACCACCTGCAATGAACCACTTCTGTCCACTGACATTCCAGGGTCAAGAACTCCAATCGTTCTCGCACTTGTGATAATTGTTGGGAAAAGATCCATCCATTTGTCCTAGAAATTCAAAACGCAAATGCATTCAGTTCAACCCTCTCTGGAAATGGATTTGATGGGAAAAAAGACAAAAACAAACGATAAAGAGTTGACGCAGCCACTAACCGAATCTAAGATCATTTCCACCAAGTTAACAGCATTCATGGTCACAATTCCCCAATACTTGGATGACTCGAGACGTGCAGTAGAGCTCCTGAAGTGACTGACCCTAGGGAACACTTTGTCATAGCTATCCCGGTCAAGTACATATCTTTCACTAGATGAGGGCTTGATCCAGAGAGGCTCGTTAATCCGCAAAAGCCTTATCAATTCATCCAAAGCACCAGCAGCAGTCTCAGATATGAGTGCTCTCTCCATCTCTGACATTCCCTTAACTTGGTAAACCGATAGAATATTATTTTGAGGAACTCTTGAATTCAGTTCATTATCACCTCCTGAGCTTCCAACCCTTTGGTTGGCTAGACCCTGTGGCAGTATATTTAATATTGATCCTGAAGCAGGCATCAATGCATCAATTTCTGATATTGGTTTTCCAATGTACTTGGCAAGAAGGCTGGTCACCTTCTCGTGCTGCATAGCGAGTCATTTTCAAAATATAATTAGTCACCAGCGTATTAACAGGTAAAAGACCTTTTCTTATACAATTTGATTAGGTTATAGTTTACACAGATCCAAATATATAGAACAGAGAGTCAAAAGTAACGTTTAAGATTTGGCAGACTAGCCTCCTCTTTCAACTGGGCGTTCTCTAGCTGTAATTTGCGCAAGCTACGTTGGCCTTCTTCTTCACCAAAAGGAGGGCCTCCACAAGCTGGGCAAATCACGTTCTTCAAGGCTTCTTTAATAGCTAGATTCTCGCACTGTATCCGTTCGTTCTCTGTCCTAAGTATAGAGTTATCGGCTCGCTCGTTCTGGGCCTGAAAAAGTACAAAAGAACATGTAGAGATCATCCAATCTTCATCAGAACACATTGAAATGATATCAAAATTCAAAACTTCAATCGCGAATGCGAATCCAAGTCCACACCTTTGTTTGAGTTCTCTTGTTTTGGAACCAAAATTTGATCTGTCTACATTCAAGGCCTAGTTCCCTACTTAAATGGCGTCGTTGATTTTCGTCAGGGTGTGGACAGTCCTTGAAAAAACTTCAATATGCAAACAGAAAACACCATTAACATCCAATAATTCACCACCGTACTTAAACGCTTTGCATTCCTTTCTCATTAATTACTGTGATTTCAATGTTAATTGCGTTATGAATAGGATCAATAATCGTATCAAGCATCAAACTATTCTAAGAGTCTTTGATGTTCATTTGATACATAAAGAAAGAAATGAATAAATCAAGCAATGTTGTTAAGGAAAATCAAGCCGTTTAAGCAAATAATTAAGCACATACCATTAAGAAAAGATTGAAAGACAGGAAATCTAAAATGGACCATTAGAATTAATCATAACCGAGAGAAATTGAATAAGAGATCATTTTATGATCTTGAGAAATATATGACTATACGCAATTTTTATTAAAATGACCTTTTACTATTTGTGTAGTTGATTTCTATCAAAACCCTAAATTCAATAGAAGGTTACCTATGAAACCATGATTAAGTGTTTATTTAAAATTGACACAAATACACTCTCAATTGTGGTAACTTGCATGCTTAAAAGGTAGTATTAGCAACATTACAGTCATAATTGCGATATTAAAATTTCACTTAAAACCTTACAAAATGGTAATAATTTCTTCTTTGGAGGTGGAATCTAACTATATTCAAATAGATATAATTATGATTAATCAAGTAGCGTAATTTAATTATGAAAGAACTCACGCTTCAAGACGTTGAATTTGATGAGAAGTATGGCGATGGTGAGTCTTTTTCCCCCTTGGAGAGTGAGAATAACCTTCTTGTTCATCACTTGAGGCACCCCCAACAGCACCGATCACGAAATCCATCTCGAAACAATGAGTGTATGATCACTAAAATCTTTCTTATTATCAAACAAAAGCTACTTTTCTCTCAATATATATTCTACTCATGAGCATTTATGATAACATATCATATCATTAACATATATATATAATTTTAGACTTATTCTAAATAAGGATAGCTATTAAAGCCAAACCAACCTAATAGAGGGAAATATCTGTATTTGGATTTTTCTGGATTTGTTATTTGAAGTTTGGATTGTTTTCTTTGTGAAGATTTTTGTTGTAACATTTATCACTTGAGCTATTTTAATTCAATCATAATGACAATAACATAATGCAAAGTCAACATAAGTCAAAGTTGGTGAAAAGCTACCAAATATGGAAAAGCTTGATATGATTTACTATGGTTCTAGTGTTCATAATCAATTCCCAATTAATCAAGTGAGTATGCAAAGAACTTCCACAGGTACTCTCTTTGCAGCTTTGTCGGTAAATTTTCATCATGTGATTATTAACGAAACTAGACAAATGAATTTCTTAAAATAAGTTGATAAATTGATATTATATATTCATTGGCATTGAGGTTAATGAAAAAATAATGGCTCTATAATTCTTTCTTTTCAACTTTCATTACGAAGATGAGTTCAATAAATAAATGTAGCCTTGTGCGTATCTACTTAATGAAAGAGTTTGGATAGTGGGGTTACTCTTAGCTTTGTTATTTTAGTTTTTACTTATTTAATTTAATACTTTTATATAACCAAAAAATACTTATTTATTTATAATTTTTTGATAACTATTATAAATAAAGAGTAAATACTTTTTTCTATGTATCTAATACTTGATTAATCTTTAGTATAACTATCTCATCTAGTTAGTATATGTTATATATGACTCACATATAAGAATATGCAATCTTGAATTTTTGAGATAGAAATGCATGTTTTTTATAAGTCTTTTAAGTGGGCATGAACTAGGCAATGGCTATGGTCGAGCGCATATCCTTTCTAGAAATTAGAGGTAAAAGCATGAGTTAAAGACACAAGCGCGTTGGTATGACAAAGGTGTTTCTATAGGAGACACGTATTTGTATCTAAGTGCAAAGCGAAAATAAAATTTACCATCTTCTTGAGAAAAAAGTTGTTTATCTCAACACATATTATATTCTTAGAAAGATAATTCAATCTTAAGGAAAGTAGATCTTAAAAAAATATAAGAACCATTATAATAATAAAATTGGAATTAGATAATGAAATAATTGAATTATACATTATAATAATGCGTGGATAGATTAGGTTAAACTAATTTAATAGTCTTAATATTTGAATAGTTATGACATGTTAGACTTCAATCTTAATATATGATTAGTTATAGTTTAATTAAATATAAGAGATTAATTTTAATTTTACTAAAAGGAAACCCTGGTCTTTCTCTCTAAAAAGTAAAGACTTAAGGGAGCTAACACTCTTGTTAATCTCTCTCAAAAGTTAAGTTCTCTTTTCTTTACTATATGAATAACTGGGCATTTGAAAAGCTTGTGATTAACAATTTCATTAGAGAATAAATGTTTGTATATGATATTGAATAAGGTTTGTTTTTAACTCTTTTATTTCCTAATTCATATTTCTACTGCATTTAGGGTTTGGTCCTATAATATTTCCCAACAATAACAAGAGAATGAAAAACAACAAAACGAATGAGAGAAAATAGATGTGGTAACAAACATGAGAAAGGATGGTGGAAAAATAGAAACATAAAGTGTGAGAAAGCATATAACAACCAACAGAGAGACTAAAAATAAATACATAATTGGAGAGAGAGAGAGATGAGAATCTAGAGGGAGGGGCTCCTAAAAATTACTTAATATTCTTAAGATTTGCAATGCATTAATATTCTTATGATTTGCGGTGCATTTTCTTAAGCAAAAGGAGCTTCCTTCAATAACTTATGCTCTTCTTCTTCTTTATAGGAGGTGTGGTTTCTCTCTTGATCTTGAAGCTACTCCTTATCAATTTCTTTTTTAAAAATAAATTTATCTTGTGCAAGCATCTTGTAATGTTGAACTCTCATTAAATGTGTTCAAGTCAGAAATCACCAAAGAGAATTCGCATAACCTATTTTCATTTAGAGGATTGTGGCAATGTCTAAAATGTTAAATTATTGTTGATATATGAATTAAAGTAATATAATCTTGGTTTGGTTAGTATAGGCATATTGAAGTTATCAATTAATGTCATTGTTTGTTTCACAAAATCTAATAATTGGTATTAAAGCCAAGTCCATAAGTTTTGAAATTGTCTTATCTCTCCTTTTTAAAAAAAAAGTTTTTGGTCCTTTTTACACTGAATTTTTAAAAATTTTCATAAAATATAGGTATAATCTTTTTGGGAAACAAATATTTCTCATGTATCATATATATATATATGGA
>JANIHZ010000007.1:708718-725069 GCA_027478365.1 Erythroxylum rufum | reverse complement strand
TAAACCAAACAAAGTAATACACATTCTATTCTATTCCTCATCTTTTCTATTCCAAAGAATAATTATTCTATTCCTTATCTATTCTATTCCGTGAACCAAACAGGCTGTTAGGGACTGCCAACCATTTTCTAACATAATACACTAGAGAATTAGCCATTGGAATAACATGATACTCTCCTTTACTAGAATGATACAACTTATATAGAGACTTTTCACATATAAAAGGGCTTTCTCGGTCAAATGGATCCATACTCATATGAAAGTCTCTGAGACACGAGGGATCACAGGGGAACCACCTTCATCCACTGTTTTACCTTTGCAAACAACAATTGGAGACCCTATAAACACATACATTACACTTTTTTCATGGGAAACTAAAAAGAAGCCAAAAGATATGATTGCTTAACCTATTTAGACCATCTGACTCCAACTCTTCTAAGCTATGCGTGATTAGGGGTTAATTATGGTTTAATGAAATCAATGTTAGGGAAGGAAATTAATATTGACGATTTAGAGGGTCAATAAAGATGCAATGAGATCGATGACGAGGGAAAAAAGAAGGTTTTGTAAAGATTAAGGGTGAATTTGTAATAATTACAAACTAAAATTTTAAAAGTTTGGATCCTTTATTTTTCGTTATTTATACAAATGATTCCAACCTTCTATGTGAGTTAGTAATAATAGTAGAGTTTATAAAAAATTTTATTTATATTGCTCAAGAGTTCATGACAGTGTTGCTTTCATATTTTAGTTCCAGGACACAAGCTGTAACGGATAATCATATGGTCTTCTGCGTAAACTTTTGTAAATCGGATCGTTCTTTCAAGCCTCCAGTGGATCATTTGTTAAGTTGCAGAGATTGCCTAGGCCATTTCACAGGCACTGAAAGAACCCATTACCCCCGTCTCTACAGTACTGCTGGCATTTCAGGTACACACAGTTAAATGTAAGTTTCGATCTTGCTCTACCTGGGTTTTTACTTTAGGTTGATGATATATGGAATTTGATTAGATCCAGTGAAGTTGGCTTGCATCCGATATGTGGATTGAATTTGATTCCATGATCCGGAGTTCTTTTATGCGTAGATCTGTGGTGGGCTGTGATTTTTGTTGATTTTTCTTTTCATTTTTTTTCTCTTTTCATATTCGATGTGAAGAAGATTCTATTTTTGATAGATCTGATCATTCTTTGTGTAGATCTATGCATGAGATGTGTTTTTCGGTGATAAAGTTGATTTCTTTTGTGTTTTGTTATTTGTTGTTTGCCGGTTTTCTTCGTTTGATATTCACAATAACTGGTATTTCTTTAGCCATATCTGGTTTGGTATCTAGAGTACTGATATTTCTTTTGATTCAAGAAGAGAACAGCTTTTTCAAGTTGCGGCTCAGATTTAGGTTAATTTTTCATCCTCGAAACTAACTATTATTTTAATTGACTAGGTAATAATAGTAGGGTTTATAAAAGTTTTATTTATATTGCTCACTAGTAAAAACTTACCGCACTTGCATACTGAATAGATTGTTCTATGCTACTGATTGAAGGTACTTGTTTGGTAAATGAGAATTGGTTGTCTACTATTACCTTTGTGCTCTCCGATTTATTTCTTCTCAGTCAATGTTTTTAAACATTTATTTTCTGTTATTTATCAAAACCACGGGGAAAAAAATAGTGTGCGATTTCTCCTGCATCTCATTAGTTTTGTGGTTAGAATTGTCTTAACCTTTTGAAATCTGTTGCAGAAAATGGTTATTCCACCACCAGTTAGGCCCCCCAGAATAACCGAATTTCTCAAGCCCTATGTCCTGAAGATGCACTTCACGAACAAATTTGTGCATGCTCAAGTAATCCACTCTCCAACCGCTGAAGTGGCTTCTTCAGCAAGTTCGCAAGAGAAGGTGCTGAGGTCAAACATGGAAAATACCAGGGATGTGGCAGCCGCAGAAAAGATCGGGAAGATACTTGGGGAGCGTCTCTTGCTCAAAGGCATACCAGCTGTTACAGTTTTCTTGAAGAGAGAACAAAGATATCATGGAAAAGTGAAAGCTGTGGTTGATTCTTTGAGGGATGCTGGTATTAAACTTATCTAATCTGCGCTAAGACAACTGCTGGGGTAGGCAATTTAGTTCAAGAAACTCTACCATGTGTCCTTGGAAAATACTTTGGTGGAGATCATTGCCATCAGTAGTTATGTTCTTGAGCTTGATTTGGTGAATGAATCTGAAGACAGGTAGCTTCGCAAGTACTTGGATGAATTAAAGGTATGATGGGAAGGAAAACTGATGGATAATTTCTTAATTTGTTGTGATGGTTCACGGTTGTGAAAGCCTCAAATTGTGACCAATTGTGGCGTTTAGTTTAATGAGTTTCACGTTATCACAAATGATACGAGAATGGAAATTTTCAAAGTTGCAATTGCTTATAGTTATCTGAATGAAATGACCACCCCAACCCCATTCTTCAATACACGTTCGCATAGTTTACTAGGTAGGGCTCCTCATTAGTACGTGTCTAATAAATTCCCACACAGATAATCATCTCTAGTACTCAATATAAATAGAGATAAGATAAACTTTAAGTGGTTTATTTAAGTGACAAACCGGGATAGGCTCCCTGCATCAACAATAAAACTACCAAACATCTCAGAATTTTTGTTCCTCCTTTGTTGCAATCAGATATCAGAGTTTCCACCAATACCTTATTATACTTATTCACTCTAATCACCAATTTTAGACTGCAATTATGCCTTTAGGAGGTCACAAAAGAAGCATCATATAAGCATTATTACGTAACTAAGATAATCTTTCCAAAACTAAAACAGCGGCATGATGTTTAAAGGAAATGAGTGACGCATGACTACAATTACAAAACGACAAGCTCAAAATAGAAAACAAAACACCGCATGAATCAAAGAAAAAGGATTGTTGCAGAAGAAAAGATAAAATTGCAAGAAAAATACACGCGTAAAAGAAGCAAATATTGGGATTAAAATGACAAAGGGGAGAGCATATAGGAGAATGAAATGCAAACAAGATAGAGTGAAATGGACACAAGAAAGAATTTTCTCTCTTGTCTGTCCAACATTGGATTGTTTAAAAACAAGTTGAAACTCAACAAATCAATTTTAAAATTGATATTTTATCAATTCAATTGAATTCAAATCCTGGAAAGAAAGAGATGCAAGCCTCATCAATAAAATAAAATTAAATAATTACAATTGATCCTTCGACTAAAAAAAACAAGTATCAAATTTATTAAAAAAATTGACTGCAAATGAACAGAACAAACGAAGCCGAAAAAGAAGAAGCAGAAGCAGAGAGTTAGTCCGAGTTCAAAAACCAGAAGCAGAAGCAGAACCCAGATGCATTTAATCAATCCAAGCTCACATATATGTATATATATATATATAATGAAAGCAAACACACACAGAGAGAGAGAGAGAGAGAGAGAGAGCACATACCCAAAGAAAAACAAAGAGAGACTAGAACTGACGAGAAGAAAGATGAGAACTGAAGGCGGTCGGTGACGGCGAGGGGGAGACGTGAAAATAGGGATTGAAATTTGGTTGTGTGAGACTGAACTGATGGGTACAAATCTAGTCGGAGAAAATATAAAATCAATAACAAAAAGGGTCTGGAACAGATAACACAGTGGTACTTAGGCTTCGAAACCTCTAAGATTTCGCTTGTAATCGTGATTTCACTGCTTAATTTAATCTAGTTTAGTGGATCCTAGAAATTCATATCTTATGTTAATATCTCTAACTAGATTACTAACACCCAACCTTTAATTGATTAACAAAATTTCTTTCCAGTTAAACCCCTAAAATTGGATTTTTGAATTTTACCATTAAACCCTAATCTATAAGATTTATGTCGACCTATTTTTAATTTTGCATATAACTCTTTTTAATTATGGTACATTTATTCATATAAAAGTATTTATCAATCTTAATTGTATGAAATCATTTCTGAAATAACATGCTAGCAGTATTAATTCAAGAATAATTAAGAAAATATAATTGAATCTTAGTGAAACAAAAGAATGAATCAAGATAAAATAAAATCATTACAAGATTTATCCTAGGATTCACCTATTCTAAGTGCCAATACAAGTTTAGCTCGTAATCATAATATCAAGACTAAAGGGGGAAAAAAAAAACCTAAAAGAATCACGATGAAATCCCTTTTAACCTTTATGAAATTCATTTTAGATTGATGAAAATCTACCCTAAATACGTTTCCTGGCTTATTCTTCATCCTCTGTATCATTCTAGGCCATTAATATATCTTTTCCCGAGTTTCCATGAGCCTCCTGTAAACCCCTTTTGACTTCGCCTTCTTCTTAGCTTATTTTATCCATTTATAACTTGAATTTAGGGCTTTTAGAGTGGACAAGATCACTCACAAGATTGTTTGCATGATCATGTCACTCAATCTTATTTCAATCTTCAAAAATCATTAAAAAAATGATCCTAGAAAATTAAATGTGCACCTACAAAATCAAGTAGACTTACACGGCACTCGCATGGTCGTGTAGACTTACATGGCCAGCCATTAAAATAACTTCAATTCTTCCATTTTTTGTTTAGATTGTTCCCTAATTCTTCTCCTTTTTATCCATAAAATCAAATATGACCTAAAAACACAATATAAACAAAAAATAAATACCAAAAAAGCTTTTGCAGAAAATATTGGATTAGAAATATAGTTTATTTATGCTTAAGTCTATAAGGATCTTATTAGCTATAGTTGCATATCATGATTATAAAATCTAGCAAATTTATATCAAAACAATATTTTTCAGTAGGAATTTGCTAGAGAATGTGCACATGACACAATATGTGGGTTTTGATTCCAAATGATTTCTTGATCAAGTATACAAGTTAAAAAGGTTTATTTACAAACTTAAGCAAACATCACGAAGTTAGAATATTCATTTTAATGAGTTAATCAAATAGTTTGATTTTTTAAAAAAAAATGGATAAACCATATGTTATAAGAAGGCTAGTGGGAGTTTAGTTCTCTTTCTAGTGTTGTAAGTAGATGATATATTAATAATTGGAAATGACATACCAATACTCCAATTTGTAAAGATATGGTTGTTCAAGAACTTCTCCATGAAAGATATGCAAGAAGCAATCTGGGAGTAAAGATCTATAGAGATAGATCAAAGAGGTTGTTTGGCTTATCTCAATCTATGTATATAGACAAAGTGTTAAAGAGATTTAGCATGAAGAATTTCAAGGGGAGATTCTTACCCAACATGAGATTTCTCTCTCACTAGGCATTTTTCCTAAGACACAGGAAGAAAGAGATAAAATGGAATGTGTTCCATATGCCTCGGATCTATAATGTAAGTGATGTTATGTACTAAACCAGATGTCTCTTATGTTTTGAGCATAATGAGCAAGTGTCAAGCCAATTTTAATGATGGTCACTAGATGGTTGTGAAAAAAATCTTGAAGTACTTGAGAAGGACTAAAGATATTTTTTTGGTCTATAAAAGAGTTGACCTGAGAGTTTAGAGGTATTTAGATGCTAGTTTTAAGTCAGATCTAGATGATAGTAAATCACAGTCAGGATACACCATCACTCTAAATGGTGGTGTAGTAAATTGGAATAGTTCCAAATAGCTAACCATTATGGATTCTACAACTAAGGCAGAGTTCATATCAATGTCAGAGACAGCAAAGGAAGCGGTTTATATAAAGAAGTTCATCATTGAAATTGGAGTGATTCTTAGCATTGTTAAGCCTATAGTATTGTATTGTGACAATAATGGTGTCATTGCCCAAGCAAAGGAACCATTGTCTTATCAATAGTCTAAACATATACTCAAAAATTTTCACTTGATCAGGGAGATAATGAAGCAGAAAGACATAGTATTATACTCTCACTAAAGAGAATCTTGTAGATACTGTCAATAAGTCACTGTCTCAGAAGAGACATGATCAACATATAAATGGATATAGTATTAGATACATAAGTGATTGACTTTAGTGCAAAAGGGATATTATTAGTTTATGCCCTTACAACTAATTAGGTAGTTGCAATTTTATGTCTGACATTATTATTTTAGTTAATAATGGTATTATTTATCTTTACATATTTTGTTCATTACATTTGATGTTTTAATACTAAAAATAAAATTATTTGAATAATTACTGCACAATTGAAATTATGATGAGATCTTAATTGTGACATTCAGTTTGCATTTACATATTATTATGATGAGGTCATGATATGTTGCTAGATGTCAATCTTGATCTATGATTATAAATTATTTAATTAGATAATTAAAAAAAATTAAAAAGACTTTTAATTTATATAATTCTGATTCTAATTATGAATTAGAGTTATAATTTATAATTACTGTCGACATATTAGGAACCTACTGAGTTACACCTAAAATGTAGTCAAAAAGAAAAAAATCAATTTCACTTAAGTTAGAATTAATTGCAAAATTTAAATAGCTATAAGGATCAAATATTAGATATTTAATTTTATTAAAATTGAATTAAATTATAATTAGAGTTTGATTTTAATTTATTAATTATGGATAATTTTGATATCATAAAAAAGGGCATACACCTTGTTAGTCCAAAACAAGTTTAAGAGATTTAAAGCGATGTAATTATAGAAGAACAAAAATTTGTAATTTGTCTTGATGATCATAGATAAAGTGAGACAACTAAAATCATGCAAACTGCTTTTAACAATCGTCTTATATAATGCTTTTATTTATTGAGCGATACACAATTTATTAAAATGCATGTACAAATGGAGGGACTACTTAAAAGTTACGGAAAAAGTGAATTTATTATATTGAAATTGAAGACAAAAAGGAAAACCAAAGCTTTAAGTACCATAAATTACCACTTAGCTCGTACTCTGTGTACAAACGTGCTGAAAGTACACTCATTAGTTCATTAGGGTACAAATATGCAAACGAACTCGAAGAGATACAGCATATATATGGTAATAAACTCCTCAATAGATACTGAGGAGAAGATCTTGTTCATCAAATCTTAACAAACACCATTCGTCTTCTTTCTGTCCATCACGAATTTCTTCCAAATTGCAGCAATCTCCCTCTGTGTCTCTAAAACAGTCTTCTTGGTCACATTCTTCTTTTGGACTTCTTCAGCCACAGCCAACTTAGCATTGACTTTGCAAGGCAATGTGTCAAGCTCATGCAAAACCCTTTCAATGTCAAGGACAAGTCGTTCTGCGAGGGTTCGAGAGAAATCTTCTCTGATGACCACCCTAAGGACAGTGACATGTTGGGCATCAGGAGGCATGGTATATGCAGGAACAATCCAACCAAAGCGCCTTAACATGTCAGAAATCTCGAACTCGTCATGGCAACTGTTGTCCTTCAAAGAAAATGCCACCAGAGGTACTCCGATGTCCTTTGAGACAATATTAAACCTGCCTGTCTTCTCCAAACCTTCTTTGAGCACCGTCATGTTGTCTCTGCAGTTCTCCATCACGTTCTTGTATCCCTGAAAGTGAAATATCAATTCTATGCCTCAGTCACTACTGTTCCGTGTTAAAAATGTTCATCGGATATTATATATGACAGATTAATAAAAGACTAACCTCGTAGCCTAAGCGAATGAGTTGGTAGTATTGAGCAATAACTTGGCTAGAACCTGCAAGAGAAAATTTGAATATTATTACACTTTATATTTCTTTAGCTTTTTGGCTCAGGACTTCTGATCTGATGGTTGTACCTTTGGAGAAATTGAGGGTGAATGTGGGCTGATCTGCTCCTAGATAATTGATATGGAAGATGAGTTCTTCAGGCAAGTCGTCTTTGCTCCTCCAAATGACCCAGCCAATGCCAGCATAGACTAGTCCATACTTGTGCCCACTGACGTTTATACTCTTGACCAACGGTAGTCTGAAATCCCACTCAAGTTCTGGGTGAAGAAAAGGTGCAATGAAGCCTCCACTTGCTGCGTCCACATGGATTGGAGTATCCCATCTAAGAATTGAGATAAAATTAGTTGCATGAAGAATTTGGACTTATAGATGGCTTGCAGTTGTTGAACAAGGAACAAATATTCAATAACAAAGACAAATAAATTTGAGTGAACATAGGAAGAGAGAGACAGTACCCAGTCTGCTTGTTCTTCTCAGTCAAGAGGTCATTCAAAAGCTTCACATCTTCAAATTCTCCATTGAGAGTGGAGCCAAGAATGGCAGCAACACAGATTGTGTTCTCATCAACCATCTCCGCTGCTTTCTCAGGATCCATCACATAATACCCATCTCTTAACTTCACTTCCTTCAATTCAACCTCAAAGTACCTTGCAAATTTCTCCCAACATACCTGAAAATTGATACATAACCATGCAAATATATGATTTATATACATATGGGGGTTCTTTGAACTACAAACATGTCAAAAGTGAATGTTTTTGCACCTGTACATTGGCTCCAGTGACAATATTGGGATTATCATAAGGCTTGCCCTCTGCTTTTCTTTTATTTTGCCATTTTCTCTTGAATGCCAGACCAGCAAGCATTATTGCTTCAGAAGATCCCACTGTACCCACTCCAACGGCAGCCTCCGAGTCTCCAAGTGGTGCATTAAACAATCGAGCTATCATGTTTACACATCGATTCTGTCCAATTATTTTCATACCAGAATCAGCATCAGTAGAGGTATCAAGGTTTAAGCTAATTAATGTGGATTCAACCTTTTTATTATGATTTCAAGCATAGTTTGAGCAATTTATATATAACAGAATCATGATGCCCTAGCTACATGGGGACTAGTAATTAAAAGTTGCCCAATTTGAGGCTTTATAGGAGAAGAAACGACTTGATGTTCAATCTATAGATCATTGTTCCATAATATGAAGATGCAATCAAACTACTGTGTCCATACATCTTGAATAGGATACTGTCTCTTTTAATCACGGTTGCATGTAAATGATTTGGTTGATTAATTTACGATATGTATACATTCATACATCAAGAAAAAGATGATCTGACTGCAATAAAACATGTCATCATATAAGTGATAAAAGTTGAAGATGGTAAGTTACAGTGGGAAAAGAGAGTAATGTAATGATAACAACTTTTTAAAGTCTTTATGGTTGCTAAAGATAAGGTATTAAAGTGTGAAGCCAGGTAAAAACAAAGAAGTCTTAATATGCCTATTGTTCCACAATATTAATTTAATGAAAAAAAGGGGACAGACAGCAGTTATGATTATTTATACTTATATTATCACCACCACCCCTGCTTTTTCCAGTTATACTTTTCTTTGCTCGGACTGTAAACTACAAATATAAAGACAAGGAAGGAGCAGGTTTTGTCGTTGATGTGGGTATGTAATGTGGCCTACCCCACATCTTCACTGCCCCAGGCAGAGACGTGGTTGAAGTTATTGAAACCAGCCAAAAGTGTAATGGACCGCGAAAATGATGCGTTATCCTTAACTTTTATGCGCTGAGTTACAGTGGTTTTGATATTTTTATCATCCCTCATTAAGTAAGTGTTCCGATCAAGGCATTTCATTCTATTACGATGTGAAAAGGGTCGTCTCCAATCTGGCAACATAAATATATAATAATACTAACAGTAATTTTTATGTGGGTCCAATCAAAAAGCACAGGTTGAAACTCAATAACTTTTGACATAAAATAGAAGCAGGTAAGTGTGACGATGTCTTGCTGGTTGCTGCAAGGAAAATTCAAGATCCAAAACCGAATCTACCGAATTGACTACATTATTGCTTACGAGATCTACTTTGAAACTGAATTCATTTGGTATAAACAACAAATTAGTTAATTTCTCAGCCGATCTAGAGCGGAAAACACAAAGGAATTGAAGGTGGATTAATTGGATAGATAGATAATAGCATACCTGTAACTCAGTGGTGACAGGATACTCATCCATGTCCACATAGTTTTTGTTGATACCGGCCATGATGAGCTTATCGCACTCAGGTTCCATCCAAGTGGTGACAAAGGAAGCCAGGTTAAGCCTAGGATTTCCATCCAACATGAGCTCGTCGTTGATGATCTGGAACGCTGCCTCCTTGGGAGTGGAGTTCTCTGGCATCTGGAACCTGGGAAGTGAGGTTCGGACATATCTGGAAGCAAACGTAGAGTGCACCGAGACATCGGATTCGGATGCTATCTTGGAGAGTACCATCTTGGGGATCGATTGATGAGAAAGGAGATACAGATGAGGATGATGAAGATAATTAAGAGAAAGGTAAAAGACCACTGTTCTAAATTTTCAAATAAAAAAAGACCACTGTTCTAGCTCTGTTGACGGGGTTGGGACTTGGAAGCTTCGGCTTAGTTCGTATGTAACATATTTGCTTAAATTTGATGAGATAGAATAAGATAGAGTAATATTAAATAGAGGATCTTGCCTCGATTCTTGAGTTCAGATTATCTGTCTAATATTATAGTGTTTTATTGCGTCTAATAAATTTCAGTCATTTATTTACGTAAGTCTATGTGGATCCCGTAAAATAAATAGCTAAGATTTTATGAAACAGAATAAGACAGAGTAATATTGGATAGAAAATCTTGTCTCTGAATTCTTATACAGGGAATCAGCACATCGACTGCTTTCATGGTAGATGCGGGGGAAACTTAATTTCAATGTAAAAGTCAAAGACAGAGGGAGAAGTGTAAGTCGTCAACTGGCTGCAGCGCAAGCAACTTGTCTTATGAGAATGACCTTGCGTTTGGTTCATGTCCGAAGGGGTGAGGACAGTGGACAAGGACACAAAAATCCTGTCCTTAATCGTGTTTGGTTGTTGTCCGCATGAATTTCTGTCCCGTCTTCACTGAACAAAGACAAAAAATTATGTCCAATCCTAAAGTGTTGGACAGCTGTCCACTGTCCAACGGACAAGAAACATTTTGACAAAGCAGTCCCTGGTTTGTCTGAAACCTACGGACAGATCTGTCTTCGTCTTCCTCCATCTGCCTCTTCCAAGTAATCACTGTCGCACCTCCTCTTCGTTCATCTGCTCATCTCTCGCACCTCCTCGTGTAGCTCGCACCTCGTGTTCTTCCCTCTGCCTACGTCACTCTCCCTTCAAGCGACCCTAGAGTTCGACAGTCGAGCCTCTGTTCTCGGTAAGACGCTGTTCATCCCATCGTTATTTCTTTTGTAATACGTATGGGTTTTGGTAGATGAGGTTTTTGTATGGAGATAATAATGGATCGGTTTTGCATGAAGACAACCGATAGTCTTGAAAGGCCATTTGAGATTAATCTGTCGTCCTCTTCTCTGCTTCCACAGAAACAGCTACATTGCTAGGAGTCCCAATCAGAAACGCATTAGACGTATTGTGCTCAAAGTGGTAAGTCGTCTATCTTATCTTCATCCACGATTGAATTGGGGAAATTGTACTGTGAGAATTTGTTTGTGAAAGGATTAAATAATTATACTAGTTAGTCTTTCTCCCCTTTTTCTTGTTATTTTTCCAGTGTTCGTTGTGGCTTTTTCCTTTTCTTTTTGCTGGTTCTTTTATGATTCCATTGGCTATGTTGATTTGATGCTTGGAGTTGTCTCGTATGCTTGGAGTAAGTTGGAGACTCTCTATCCAGATAGAGCAGCCTCTCGTACTAAATATACAATCACTTGGAAACTTGGTAACTTGCTCTTCTGCTCTGCTCCGCCAAACTAAACTTGGTCATGAAATGTGAATTCTACATTTCTTCCAACTTGTGTCAGCCACAAGTTTCCCTTTTTCTGCTGGCAATTTAGATCCATAGGATTTCACTCAAATGGTTTAGTATATGACTGAACACCTAAGATTAGTAACCTTGTTGAACATTGAAAGAAATTCAGAAATGAAAAGAGAGTGAAGATATTCAACCTTATAATCAAAAAGTGAAATTGATATGCAGCAGGGAACAGCACCAGAGGGCATTTTCGTTTCAGTATCAGGAGAACCTGCAACTACTGCAGATAGACATACAAAGCCTGTTCTGCCTTTGTGCTTCCAATGCAGAAAATCTGTTCCGCATAGGCTTTACTTCATTTTCACTGTAAAGAAGCATAGTCCATCATTCCCACACGTTGCATTCCACCCTCTGCTTGCTTAAGTAGAGGGATAAGTAAGGACTAGCTCATCACCATATTCTTCTTAAACCCCTGAAGCTGTGTTCCAAACAAATCATTCTTTATTCCCTTCTCTTGCTAGTTAATAGGTGAAAGTTTTAGTGAGGATGTATGTTGAATGCTTTTATGATGTTATGTTGTTCCCTAGTAAGTTGACAGTGTAAACAGAAAATTTAGCTGCTAGAAATAGAGATTATTAGCTAAAATTTCTCTTTGTGAAGCAATGCAGATGCTTAAAATGATGTACCATTTGAATGACACACGTTATTTTGCAGATGAAAATGATTTGTTCTTCACTAATGCCTGAATCCTATTGGTTTACGTTATTTTGCAACCAAGAGAATCAATTTATAACTAACAAAGTTATTAATAGCAAAACAGTTTATATGCTTTGTTCCCTCTAATTAGTTCCCATGTAACCATACTTACGAAACTACAATATTCTCATGGACGTTTATTACATAATTAAAGACTCAAAATAAATTATAACCTTGAAAACTACAATTCCAGCTTATGTTGTCATTGCTTCCATCATTTCCACAATGATATTTCCTTAAAACTTTTTCAACAAGATGCTTTTTCATAATTACAAGAACAGTTGTAAATGTTCACAATGCCGTAGTACCTATCCTAGTAATGTCTTCACAGTTTGAACTTCTAGGAATTTAAGGAGCGAAACTCTTTTACAATTGTAATAAGACTTTTGTGTGTAAAATTTCTTTTTTTATTATTAATGCAAATCTTTTACTCACCGAGTAGCCTCAATCTTAGCAGCAACTTTCGTAAGAACAGACACACACTTGTGCAATTCTAAAGGCAGCAACTTTTATAAGAACAGACACACACTTCACGCATTTTGGATTATACTATTAGTAGGTGACCTTAGAGTCACCTAAAAAGTGTGAATCCCATGACAAAGACGTCAGATAGTTAAACAAGTAAAGTCTATGACTAACTTATTCGAATACATGGCCTTCTCCTAATCTTTTGAAGCACTTCTGCAAAATAAAACCCAAGTACACAGGTACCTCGTGTTGGCTAGGAAGTCACTAATATGATTTATTTGTTAAATTAAATAAGATAAAAGGCATATTCTTAAATTTGTATTTGATCTAATCATAATGTAAAACTTTTGTCTGGAGATCTCTATGCACAACCTTAGGCCAATCATATCAACCAATTGGATACCTTTTTTTTTTTTTTTTGTTAACGTTATAGGAAGGTCTCAATTATGAAATTGAGAAGGCGTTTATAAGCTATTCACTCTTAAATTAATTTTCACTCATATCAGATCAGTCCATAAGGAATAAAGTGTCGATCAATCGGATACTTTTTTATTATTTATTTATAAGCTCATGACATTTGTGATTAATTTAGAGGAAAATCCTCTCCTTATATCTGTTAGAGAATATATAAAATCAATTAAATTAGCCTCACACAACAGTTTAAGTTATTGTGGTGAAACGGTCACTTAACATGGTATCAGAGCCTTTGTGACTAGGTGGTCATGAGTTCGAATCCTGCCACCTACCTATTATTTAGCACAAGGTAAAGTGAGTCTGTGCAAGTTTCAAATCCAAAGAACTTTCACTTGAGAGGGTGTGTTAAAGAATATATAAAACCAATCAAATTAGCCAGGTGACTTAACAATATCCAGTTCTGTTCCAAACAGAAAGCGTTTAATACATTCACCTCTTTCTCTCTCTCGCTCCCCTGTCCCCACCCATCCTCTTCCTCTGTTGTTCATATGGCTACATTACTCGAATCCCTCACTGTTCCTAGCTTCTCTGCTTTTCCTACACCAAAGCCGTCTCCGATCACCTGCAGATCTGTCCGATTGCCGGAGCCCAGAGGCCTCAAACTTGTCTCTCTTTCCTTCTCCACTCGCTCACCCACTCTGATTCAGTCTCGGTCTCGTCGTGGACGGATCGTTTGCGAGGCTCAGGAAACGGCCGTTGAAGGTTTGAACTTCTCTTTCCTTTTTGTATTTTTCCTTTCCAAATTCTATTATTGTACATTTACTTGCTTTTTCTTTCAATTATATTGTTCATCTTTTATCGCCTTGTACAGTTACGTTCGGCTCCGTCGAGTGCATGTAATGGTTCCAGAGACTGCTTTTATGCATTGCCTTTTAGTTTGTAATGATTAATGCCTTCATTTCGGTAGTCGTCTTCTATTGGATCAACAACAGTATATGCAGCTAATTTTGGATTGTAGGTAGTGAGGAATGCGATACCTGAACGTTTGTTGTTGGTAGTTAGGGTTTAAAATAAAGAGTAGAATCTTACATAATCAGCAGTTCACACCTCTGAGCAAGCCTCTAATGGTGGACTCTGATTGCGGGTTTCTGCAGTATTTTAGTTGATGTGGACTGCATTTCAGCTATAGCAGACTGAAAGAAGCCCAAATCACAGTTGCTGTATTCGGAGAAACCACAACCATCTAGTAGCAGGTGCAGTTCTGGAAGGCAATTTAAAAAATTTCCTATTGAACCACTTTAGTACAAGTTTTTTTTTTTTAAATGTAGCATTTGGTTCATGAACGTGTAGATACTATTTTTTTTTCTAATTAAACTTTGCTTCCCATATCTAATGCATTTCGGAAAAATTTTAGATATCATTTTCCTTTTTTTCTCTTTCTGGATGTTGCCTGTTAATTTCTCTTGGTTAATGAAAGGTATGATAGTTATTACTCCCTAAATCGCAACCTCATCTCTGTTGAACTTTTTAGAGATGCAAAAATGGCAGTCAATTGAATTAATGAAATCTATTTCTTGCATGGACATTGCAGTGCCTGCTGTTACTGATGCAACCTGGGAATCACTCATTCTTCAATCTGATTCCCCAGTTCTTGTTGAGTTCTGGGCTCCATGGTGTGGTCCTTGCCGTATGATTCACCCTGTAATCGATGAACTTGCCAAGCAGTATGTTGGAAAGCTTAAATGCTACAAAGTTAATACTGATGAGAATCCTTATATTGCAACTCAATATGGAATAAGAAGCATCCCTACTGTAATGATTTTCAAGAATGGTGAGAAGAAGGATGCAGTTATTGGTGCTGTTCCCAAAACGACCTTAGCTAGCAGCATAGAGAAATTCTTGTGAAATGGAGGAAAGAGAACCGATTGGCATAATCTGCTGAACGTAAGCTCAACTCCCTTAGGAATCTATTGCTTCAATCTGTAGTATTCCGTGTCTGCAATTTCTGCTGCCTAAACCTCCCATTTTCCATGTGTAGTTTTATGATGCAGCTGTGTTTCCTGTTATTGTTGTATGATGTTAGATACTTTATCCATATGAATTTCTCTGTAGTCGCTTGTTCATTAATGGTGATTTATCGGCAAGCTCTTTTGCATCTATGTAAGATATCTTGGTTGATGGAGGTTATCAATCAAGAGTAGGTAAAGAGCTAAAAATGTTGGTTTGGGACTAAGCTTAAACAGTTAAACCTTGGGTTGAGGTCATTTTGCTTTCCTTTCAACTAAAAAGACTTTATTTATTAAGATAACGAATTCCAAAATATCCAACTTTTTGAAAAAAAAAATCAATTTAGTACTCAAATTTTTTAATTTTTTAATTAAGTGGTCAATTTTTATAACTTTAATAATTTAGTTCAAAATATTAGATCTATTAATAATTAGCTAATTTGGTTATCGTGATCTTTTTTTGTCTATGAAACGTAGGCATTTATGTGAAAATTAATTATCAACTAATCATACTGAGTGGACTAAAATATTTAACCTCATGCGCTAAAGAAGTTAAAAGTTGGGCGTTTTAGTCCACATGAATAATTAATTGGTAATTAATTTTTTACATAGACATTACAAAAAAGATTATATTAGTTAAATTAATAAAATACTAATACAATTAATGTTTTGAACTGAGTTTTAAAAGTTATAAAAAGTTACTCAATTGAAAATTTTAAAGTTTTAGCACTAAATTTTAACAAAATCTTAAATGGTTTGATGCTTTGGAATATATTATCCCTTATTTATTTATGATTTGCCAAGTTCTTTTGGAAAAATTTATAGTATGTGATCCATGCTTTTGCTTTGTGTCCCTTCAAAGCAATTGAAGAAGTAATTCTGTTTTAATTGGCTCTTATTTCAATCTGGCTTTGATTTTCAAAGTTATTAAGAGCAATGAATATTTTACATGTATAGGTATCGGGACTAGTTAATATTAGATACGATTTTAGATAATTTTTTAAAAATTATAAAATAGTCTTATTATATGTTTTTGTAT
>JANIHZ010000007.1:683925-698087 GCA_027478365.1 Erythroxylum rufum | reverse complement strand
TGTAATCATTTGACAGAAAGTGATGCTTCTTTGAATCAGTCCAATCCAACTTCTATGACATATCTATAAATTGTGGTCCTTAAAGTTTGTGCTTAATGAATCTTCTTTTTGTATTGAGGTCACTTATCTTAGTACTACTCATGATCGAATCGGAAGTAATTGTTGTTTGCCCATATTTTGAGAAAAAACTCTCTGGTTTTATTTTCTTTTGGGGTATAATAATATTCCTTCTTCTGGAAGCTGATAGACTTCCTACCATAACATTAAGCCAACTCATATTTTGGTTATAGCATTACATTTCATTTTCTATCCATCGTGACATCCTATCCTACCAAACATCATACTGTTTTGCTTATTTTTACCGGGAACTTCCTGACTGGTTTCTGCTTTGTTATGTTTACGAGAGGTTTTCTGCTATGTTATACAGGCATCGATGTGTTTTAAGACAATACAATTATCACATTCACAAGTCCAATAAAATGTCTCACTTTGCTTCTTTGATCCAATGAATTAATTTAAGTAATGATCCATCCCCTGCCCCTTCCCTCATTGTGAATAAACATAAGCTACAAAGCCAATATTTTGTTTCAGAAAATGGCCAAAATACTCAACACATTCCTAAATGGTTTTCACCAATTAGTTCTAAGAACAAAATGAAGTTATTGCATCAAAAAAAAAAAAACAAAAAGTCAAACTTACTAAAACAACTATAAATGTAAAATAGTAATGACTTGAATTATAGTTCACTCGTATGTCTTGATCAAATTTGTGATTAAATATACTGAGAGTTGTTATAAATTTATATAAAAATGTTGTGTACATTGATACTGTATGAAAACATATATTTCTAACTATGTAGTAATGACTAATGATGTCAATTAAAGACATCATGATTTTTTAATTGAATTTTTAAATTAATTTTAGAATAAATTCATTAAGACTTATTACAGTCTTCGTATTTAAATTTGTTAAAATACTTTAAATTTAGACATATATGTGAATTAATAAGGTATTGAAGCATATCATCTTAATCATGTATTAATGAATAAATTTAAATTTAAATTATAAGGTATCATCTTAATCATGTATTAATGAATAAATTTAAATTTAAATTATAAGGTATCAAAGCCTAACTTGCAAGTATTTTGTTTTATCCCTAACTCTCTCTTTTCTCTCTTTTTTATTTTCTCTGTAACTTGCAACAATTTTGTTTTATCCCTATGTTCATTTCTTTTGCTCTATTTGAATTGTGTTGTTAAGCTTCATTTGTATTGTTATATTTTATGTTTGGGTGTATCATCATAATCATAATCATTATTATTATTATTATTGTTGTAGTTGTTGTTATTATTATTATTGTTGTTGTTGTTGTTATTATTATTGTTGTTGTTGTTGTTGTTATTATTATTATTATTATATGTTCTATGTTTTTTATTAGAGTTATAAACTTAATTTATGTAGAATATTCCTATAAGAATATTCAACGAAATAATAAGATATATAATATTCATACTCTTATAATTTTTTTAAGTCATACCTTTATAAGTTATTTTATACATAAATAGCTAACACTAAACAGTTAATTTTACCAAACATTAAATGATAAACAGCTAATGCAATCCGCTGGTCAAATCAACTGGTATAATTAACTATGAGCTAACAGCTGATAGAATTAGCTAATAGCCAAACAGAGCCAAAATGTTAAGGAAGATCAAGTAGTTAGTAAAACTTAACGAGTTTAAGATCAAATTCGCTCTACAAACAGTAGCAAAATCTCAACTACTAGTCTAACTTCATGGTTGGATGTAGCATCCAATAATTATTTCAAATACAATTGAACTTAAGACAGAACATTTGCCCATTTGGATGATGAATGGCAATGGCATATTAGGCGAAGATGGAAGCAGAGCTAGCGTTGTTATTTAAGGTTCAGACAAGATCAACATCACACATTTCAGAAAAAACTCACGCCTCCAACAATGAAGTAGCATAAGGTCATAATTTCCATTTTTTTTCTTTTTCTATACGTCTCAAGTGCTTCGGACATCTTCGTTAAACTTATTCTTTTCCATCTCCTTCCGTTATCCTGTAAATCCTCTCCTGTTCTCCAAGCTTCAATTTCTTTTTTTTTTTTTTCATTTAATTCTTAGACATCTTTTCAACTAAGTTGTGAATTTGCCCATCTGCTTTTTCATGTTTTGTTGCCTTGTTTATTGATTTAGGATTCTCTTTCTGACCAAACAAGAAAGAATCTTTGCCATGGTGTCCGAGCTGTCTTCTATGCTGGTTCTTATTTTACTCCTCTGGAGCCTTTTAGGCGACTGTTGAGACCCATGACTGCAAAAAGACTATGAATTCAAGTATTTCCCCTCCTACAGTGCCTGACCACATGAGTTCCAATGCAGTTTCTTCGTCAGCAATGAACACTGACTGTGGCCTCTGGACTTCATTGGAAACCAACAAGCAATCAGAAACAATGGCATCTCAAGAAGCAGAAGACAAAGAAGGCTGCGATTTTAGTTATGAGGAGAAAGGATATGGTCCTAAACAAACGGTGAAACTACACTTGAAGCATATGCCAATGAATAAAGAATCCAAGGTTAAAGAATCATTTGTAAAGTCAGCAACTCAGGACCAGCCAGAATCCAGAATTTGCAGATGATGATAGTAGAGAAGAAGAACCAAAATGCCATTTCAAGGTTGAAAAAGGAGAAGGTGAAGCCTCTGAAGGAGTTGGGGTAAGTAATTCTGCCGGCAGCATTATCGGAGTCTTATGCAAGTGGAGTTTCCAGCCAGCTCATAGCAACTCTGGAGTCAGGAGTTAGTCTTGGGTGTAAAAATAATCGTATTTGACATTTAATTTAATCTTAAATGTTTGTTTGCTTTAGTAAAAAGCCAGCTGAAAAAAGAAAGTTGGAACTATTCGATAATACTTGATATGCGAAAGACACAAATTACATATATTCGATCTTGTAGTTATCTAACTTTCGCACACTTCAAGGCTTCTCTTGTCGTAATTGCGTTAGCAATTTAGTTGATTTCCAACGCTAGTCTGTCGGATTATGCGCATATGGACAGACACCTGTGCTTGAAGAAGAGAAGATTAGAGTGAGGGCTCCATCCGGCCTGATGAAATAAGAAATAATTAAAAGATACCACATTGGAAAGGAAAACATGTCTTGACTGATTCATACGATGAACATATTGCCAATAAAAGAGTCTGCAATCTGCAAGAATAATATGGCGATCAAAGCAAATTGAAAATGGTCTAGCTCAGAGCAACTGGTGAGCAATGGCTGCTGCTATGGCGGAGGTCACATGCACAACTTTGTTAGAAGCAATGACAGGCGATGGTTTTCCCTGAAAGCCTTCTTCGCAAGATTCTGTCTCGTTGACAGAGTCGTTCATGCCGTTTTCAGCGAATTTCGGGTTACCTTTCTCCATAGCTTCAGTGGCTTCCGGTACATCTGCTTCCAGGATTCCGTTTTTGTACGCTTGAGCACAAGAGCTCAGGGGTGCTTTAAGCCCTGGAGTTCTTTTAAGCTCCCGGTTTATGAGGTTAAGAGTTTCTGTTGCTTTGTCCTTGACTATACCGACCATGATGACTCCAAGTCCTTCGACGTCTGCTCGCGAGCTTCCTGGTTTGGACTCCAGGTAAGAGACACAATCGGTGTAAAATGGTGTGTTCTTGCAGGTCTGTTGTATTAGCTTCGCATCAGATTTCACAACACTGCAGTGGCTTAGCAACAACGTTATGGTGACAAAAACTGCCCCCCTAAGATACAGGAAAGATGGAGATATGAAGAAGTTCTTCATCTTTGACAAGAACCAGAGGCGGATCAAACTAAGAACCTATCGGTGACAAAGTGTGGTGATCCTTTTATAGAAGACTTAGCTACTTACGTTCTCATCCTTCATTTTTGTAATATTTGGCTTAGGTAATTTTGATACCGCATGTTCATTGTTTTTGGTCGAGGCAAGAACTAACTTATTGTAGGTACATAAATAGTTTTTATTGATATAAGACGTTATTGAGACGTTACCTTGTTGAAAAATAAAACTCACAATTACGTGAGAAGTTCTTGCATTCCTTTATTAGAAAGCTTTATGCTTAATTTGGCCGAGAGATGCGCTACCTTATCTTATCACGTTTGTAAGTGAAGTTCGAAAAAGTTAGAAACAGGATAGCCTTGTCTTAATTTTTTTTTTAACAAAGGAAAAATCCCAAAAACCTAATAAACAAACTAACTAGCGCATTATTCTGCGGTACAAAACTCCTTGTTTGTCTCGGTGGATGAGTTCTATGACTTGCATCGGAGACTCTTGGAGAATATGCATGCCTGGATTGGCTAGGATTGCGAGAGCAGCCAAATTATCGGCACACTGGTTTCCTTCGCGATGTACATGCTAAATTTGCTCCTCCCAAGCTCGTTGGATTAACCTACGGGTACCTGCCACCAAAAAATTATACTCAGCTAACATTGTATAGGAAGAGGACAGGATGTTAATGACTTCTAAGGAATCTACTGCGACTATGACGCGTCGATAACCAAGCGACCAAGCTAAAGTAAGGCCCGATTGGGCTCCCCTGAGTTCAGTAGCTAGCGACGGGCCCCTGCCACTGTGCTATATAAAACTACCACACCATTGACCGTGCCAGTCTCTAATTAAGCCTCCAGCAATAGCGATATTAGATCCTTGTTTAACCGCTCCATTCTGCGTTTAACTTGACCCAGCCCTCCGACGGTTTGATCCACCCAACTAGACTACCCACGGGTAATCCCTATGTTTGAAACACACTGCTTTCCATTGCCCTTGCCTTGTCTATCCACTCCACGTACTCTATAACGGCCCTTGTACCTTTTTCCTATCAAACAAAGTCAACTTCAAAAAAAAATTTGTTTCTCCAATGCTATAAAAACAAGCATGCTACTCAAAAAACAGTAATCCAGTCAACCTGCATCACATGTGAGTGCTTCGTAAGGTTAGATTTCACCCACAACTCCTCGTCCTGTTGAAAGAAATCCGTATCAACCACCTCCGAAGAAAATTTACTCCAGAAGACTTTCACTCTTGGACAGTCCCAGATGACATGTAGTGTGGACTTTGAACACATAAGAGAGGTTTTTAAAAAAAATAAAAATTGAATTAAGCCATAAAAGACTGAACAACAAAATGTTTTTACAAGAAAATCAAAAGAGAGTTAAGAAAACAAATGAATTTTCCAAGTTACTAAAGCATTGCAAGAGTTGCAATTACAAAACTAGTTACATCTTCAACTATGTAGTTGTTGATCCTAGAGCAAGCTTGTCACAAGATGTAATTATATGAATTCTAATCACATTAACTAGCTCTGTCATGAATTGTTCATAGCTTCTTTCCCTGTCATGGAAAATGTGTCTATTTCTTTCATCCCATATATGTAACAATAAATAGGATAAGGCTATGTAATAATACTATTTGTGATCTCTCTTAATATGTCGTAATTTCAAACTCCAACTTATGATCTATAGCCACTCCTTTGGTGGATTATTGATTGCACATTTATGAAGTACTATTTTTCAAGCTCCACATGTGTATTTGCATTTGAAAATTAAAATAGGTATAAAGTGGTGGCTAAAAGTCTAAATTGGGGCCTAACATTTTTTAGTTTAATCAGTTGAGGACTTAAACTTGTAACTTGCTCAACGAAGGTTTAAATTTTTACGAGACTGCTCAATCCAAGGCTTTTTTGGACTTAAGTGTCATACAAGCGTCGTTTCTATATATAAAAAGTCTATTTAGAGAGGCTAGGTAAATTTTAAAGGCCACGTAGATTCTAGAAAAAAAAAGAAAATAATTTAATTTTCATACTAAACTTGCTAGACCCCCATTCATCATCAAACCTTCCCATCTCAACCAGAACTGTGCAGACCCTTTCGGAAGTTGAAGCTTTTGCTTTAATGGCTAATGACCTGAAGTTTGTTGCTTCCCAATTCCGATGGCTCCATAGCAAACAACTACATCACATGTTCAGGTTTTACTCGCAACAATGGAGGGCATAGGCAGTACGAAGGTCATTAATCCAAGGGATCCAAAACCTACAAAAATGTAGCAACAATTCTTATCTCAGGAGTTATTTAGCTATGATATAATTTGCAACTTTTTAAAGCAAGGAAAAAAGTAGCATAAACTACAGAACCCCCAAACACCAAAAACGACAAAGAAAGCAGTTTCTAAATGTTGTTTCTTCAAAACTTATAAAAGCTTTTTACATACCCTGAGCTAAGAAATCACTCTGCACATCTCCATCATAGTTCTTGCATGCCCAAACATAGCCACCTTCACTCTTGAGAGCATAAGCCACCATATCGTCAATGAGTCGGTGTTCATACCTTCAAGTTAAATCGCGCAGATTAATGACAAATACATACACATTTGTAGAAGCAATCGTCTTGCATCAAGTAGATAAGAGACGTACCATATCCCAGCAGCCTCAAATTTTGATTTCCAGTTGGCTTCATAAACTTCTTGAAATATATCCTTGAATCTTCAGTTAATAAAACACAAAGAAAATGCAAGAAACAAGAGCAAGGGGAACAGATGATATGTCAAAACGAAACAATAAAGTTAAAGTCCAAATAGACGACAAAATGTCAGAACTGTCATACCTTCCATCATACTTCTTAAGGATAGTATTTTTTGTACTAAGATAAAGTGGCCATTTTTTCTGGTAAGCAGTATTCATGGAAGCATCAGCAAATGCACGGATGGACTGCATTGCACGTCAAACATCACAGACAGAAATTATTGACCAGTAATTTGGCTTCAAGAAAATCACCAATAAATCTGCAGTCATACCTCATCAGTGTTATACATGGTTAATGCAACACCACCAGCACCTGCAAAGTCAAAAACCTCAAACTCTGTCTTCTCGCCTTCTCCTTCTGGTACTGTAAGATTAAAAAACTTATCAACAAAAAAATAAGAAAAGGTAGAATGTTGAACAGGGTGACAAAGTCTACATTCTAGAATTAATTGATTGTCCTACACAGTACCACATATGGCATGAGAATCTACATGCTTTTTGCGTCTTATATTTAGAGAAACATATAAAAGGATGTACTTTTTCATTACAAAATCTTGTTTTTGTCAATATCCCAATCAAAGGAATAATTGGAAATGTTGAATTGAGTTTCTTCATAGTATTATCTATATAAAAAAAATCTAGCATTAAAGTAACCAAATAATGCTTACAAACAAGGTCCTCCACTCTCCAACAAGGAGCACTGACCAAAGTGAAGAGTGAAGTGACAGAGTTTAGAGTGAATCAAAGAGGCCAAGAAAAGAAACATTTACCAAACACCAATTTGAGTTTGCCAGCTCCTTTAATAACTGTATCAGTTGCTCGATATTGATCACCAAAAGCATGTCTTCCAATGCAAATTGGCTTTGTCCAACCTGACAACAAAGAGAGATCAGCATTGTTCAAATCCATAATCCATAAAGAGGCCTGATATATGCTCAACAGAAAAATAGAAGATACCTGGTACCAACCGGGGGACGTTTTTGCAAAGAATTGGCTCTCTAAAAACAGTGCCTGTTGAACATACCAAAAAGTTTTTCAACCAAGTTTGATTCTTGCTGCAAAGAAAATAAAGGGAGCGGAGTAGACATAATAAAAGAAACAATAGCGCGTGCAAAGACTCACCATTCAAAATATTCCTAATCGTTCCATTTGGACTCCTCCACATATGTTTCAAGTTGAACTCCTTGACACGAGCTTCATCTATTGAAACACATGAATGTAAGATTTCCCCAATTTTGAATTCAAATTACTATGCCTGCAAAGATCTGCCAACACAGGTGGATGATTGGTCATCCTAGGAACAATATCGACACATACCTGGAGTAATAGTGGCACACTTGATTGCTACATTGTACCTAAAATGATAATCAAAAAGTCAAAGACAATAAAGGACTTCAGTGAAATCACAATTGTTAAGGTAGAGGATAGGATAAATCCTTAGCCAACAATATAGGAGCACTTACTTAAGAGTTGCTTCTGCACTTTCAATTGTAACCTTATCATCAGTGGCATCACGGTGAAGAAGGCCAAGGTCAAAGTACTTTATGTCCAATTCCAGAAAGGGCAAAATAAGCTGCGCAAACATAGAAAACAAGCCATTTAGCACATGCCTTCAATTAGAAAACCAGAGGGAATGGAAGATGGACGCAATAATACCTTATCTTTTATAGATTTCCAGATAACTCGAGTCATTTCATCTCCTACATCACGATAAGACGCAAAGAAAAAGAAAAGCATGAGAATGAGAGAGATAGAGAGAGGAGAATAATGATTTTGACAACAGCAACAAGATCAAATTAGCAACAAATGAAACTATGATCTCCTAGGTAAAAAGCTTTAAAAAATTAAAACACTACATGTCTTAAATATTCCTGAGTTCAATAGCTTTATGGTTTCTTTCTCTTCCTTGAAAATTCAGCAAAGCCAGTTGTTCTTTGCATGAATGAATTATAGCAAACACGGCAAAGTAAGAGCGGATATAAGATTCTTCATTTGCAATAATACAAAAATAACTAATAATTAAAACATATCTCATGCATTTTTATGTATAACAATCAAAATCTTAAAATTAGAAGCTACAAACTAAAAGATCTGAAGGTAATTTAAGTTGAGTTGTATCTGAGCAGAACCCTTCTCTTTCAGTTTTTCATAAAAATGTGTTTCAACAAAAAGGAATTCAAGAAAGAGAAGACATATACTGAGTAAGAAATAGCACTTACTGCTAGAAATGAAACACAAATGGGAAAAAAAATCGCAACAACAGCATTTAGAGAATTCATTTCTAACGTCCAAGTCAATAGAAGTGCTTAAAGGACTACAAAAACAAAAGCCAAGAAGGAGAGGTGTATCATTGTGAACAGTTGAATAGTACATCACATAGCAGAACCATCAACTTCTATGCCAACTCCATTTTCATTCGTTAGAATCATACAGATCTTCAATTGCTTTCTTCTTATTTCTTTTTGTTTTTGAAGTTTCGATTTATACTGATTTTTGGGTCTTAAGGTCAAAGTTGAAGTCAAAGAGTTTAAGGTATTAAGCACAAGATCTCAGTACTGGAAACAAAAACCAAAACTTCATTTGATATATATCAGAAAGCAAATTAAGATGATATAACCATAACGCAGAAAAACAGTAGTCACCCTCCTTCCAATCTCCCATATTATTATCGAATAACTATTTCCATCAGATTATATAAAACAACCCCATTTTTAAAAGCAAACGACGAGAATAATGACTTTTTATTTCCATTTTTCGTCAAATAATAGCACAACACAAAAAAATTCAAAGAAAAAAGGAAGATCCCCTTGTGACAGGACAGGTCAGGACCCACCGGCCATCCATTGATCTCCCCGAGATCATAGAGTGGTAACAGACTAACAGTAGTAATATAGCAGCAGGAGGAGGAAAGGAAAACATCTCACCATCCATCTCAACAATGGGGTTAGCGACCTTGATCTTCTCAAAAGCCATAGTGTTGTGTCTTTGCTTTAATCTGCTGAATGACAGAAAAGGAAGAGATTGAGAAGGGTATGAGTATGAGAAGGGTAAACACAAACACACACCTGATTGTGGGTTTACAACAAAGACGAGACCTTTGAGAGTTTGGTGAAATGCGCAGACAGACGGCACTAATGGAAATAAATTATTTTCATACCCGCCTGCTCCTTTGTATTTGCCCTTCTATCTTCACCATATTACCTTTTCCCCGCCCAATCTTCCCTTTCCATTTTTACAAATACCTATTCTTTTTTTATTCTTATTCAATTTTTAAAGTATATTTAAGTTAAGACTGCGTACTATCGAATCTTTTCGTACCCTATATTTTAGTAAGATTTTAATTTGATATTTTTTAAAGTCTTCGCTTACAATTAGGTTAAGTGTGGTAAAAATAGATTATGCTCTCTTAAAAGCAATATTAAATGATAAAAGTATTTGAATAAAATATCAAAAAATATTAATTTCATATTTTTAATACATATATATTTACTAAAATTTATGAGTTTATATATAATTTACACTCATCAATATAATATTAATTTTCTATTTTTAATATATATTGTTGGTTAAGTCCTTTTATTGTGACTAATTTCATAATTAAGTCATTTAAACTAAAGTAAGATGATATATTAATTGTGTAGGTGACATTATGATTCTCACACTTATCACATTGACTCAAAGTAATGATAGCACATTACGATATCATGTGTATCACTATAAATTAATTAATGCGATATGTTGATGTGTGTTTATACGTGCATGCAACATCATAATTATATTAACGTGATATATAATATTTATATTTATATTAAAAATATTTTCTAATAATTTAAAAAATGGTATAAGTGTCATAACATGTAAATATGAGGAGTAGGATGGGCGAGAGAAAAGGCGTAGGAAGGAGACGTTCTTTTGCTGTCATTGAAAATTGAAAGTTCGTCGGTCAACTACTCCCCTTGGCTCGCCTAACTCTTGTTTCGAATAAAGATCTGCAGAGAGAGTTGGGCCACGCCCGCCAAGCACCAAAAGGAAATAAATCAGCAAGTATCTTTTATTCACATACGCAATTGTCCCCCTCCATACTTGTTAAACTATCCCTTATCTGTCAATTTCTCTCATTATTGATATATGTTCCTTTCAACTCTATTGCTTTTTTCTTATATTAAAAACAAAAGCATGCCAATTGGCTCATTTTGAAACAAGCATCCCAAATTACACAAATGAGAGAGATGCTTCAATTTTGAGACGTTTTTTTTTATAATCCTTATTGAATGATAACTTTAATATTAAAAATGAGTACATTCTGAGGAGTTCACTCGGGACTTAATTTGGCTTGGTTCTTTAAGTATTGGCGAATTATCTTAGAAATAGATTCTTTAGAAGTTATTAACATACTCTCCGACTCTAATACTGAGATTGATGGTAACGATTTTTTGTTGGCAGGTACCCGGGGACTCCTCTAGCGTACGTGGGACATTCAGCTCCAACACGTGTATCGGGAAAGCAATCAGTGCGCTGATCACTTGGCCACCCTCGCAGTTCTGACGACCCCAGGCATATATATTTTTCACGAGCCACTTGTGTCAGTCTTGTCGCTCATCCACAACGACATGCAAGGAGCAATGTACCGTAGGACATTGCGATAATTAGCTTTTGTTAGTTTTCAGTCCCTTGTATCAAAAAAAATGAGTATGATTAACTTTTTAGTATAAGGTTAAATACATTATTATAAATACTCAATTAAATTATCATTTTAAATGACTATTAACACATTTCTTTAACTTCAACCTATTTACTTGATTTGAATGCGGTACAGTATTCATTTATTTACACTTTTTGCTTCTTTTATTAATGTAGGATAATATAAATGATTAAAAAAATTACATTTAGCTCACTTGTATATACAACTTATATTTAAAAAAATAACTCAATTGTATGTACAACTTATATAAAAAAATGATAGTGGAAATCAAAATTTCGTTCCCAAAATTTATCAAGTAAACTGAAACTAACTTAATCAAGAATCAATTTTATAATAAATTATCTTGACAAATATTCTTTTTTAAAGTTAAAGATTTTCAAGAATTGTCCTATATTAAACAACTTTATAACAAAATTGATATGTGTAAATACTTAGTTCCCTCATTCACTATTAAGTTTTACATGGTGTTTAATGTACATAATATACAAGAACAATAAAGATAAATAAAAAATAGAGGAAGTAAAAGTAAAATAGGAGAATTACTTCTCTGATACTAAATAGGAGAACATTACAAGATTTGTTGAATTCTTTCAAAAATCAATTTTCATTAAACTTTTGTCTTAAACAATCATGATATTACATAAATTAAAAACAAAATAAAAATATAATATCAGTAAAAAAACATTAGTTTTGGGCCAGCGGAGTTTTGATGTTAGATCAATGGGCTCGGTCTTTGGCTTTAGCTCCATAACTACTGGCTTAATCTCCCCATTTTCCTCAATCTCTAACTCTGGCTTTGGGGATGTAATCTATGATGGGCAAACTGGTGGGTGGAACTCTGGCTTTGGGGTTAAAGTGATAATTACTCTGGCTTTGGGGTTGTAATCTATGGTGGGCAAGATTATCTCAATACACTAGATCTCAAATATTGAAGAATTCCAACCAACTATGAAAAGCAATCATCATCATGTCCTCGTCTCTAAATTCATCTATCTTAAGACTCCCTAATCTATATATCATAGTGGCTCAAGTTTTTTTACTTGAAGAGTCAATTATCGGTTTAATTGAAACTTAATTGTGAAATGGAAGAGAAAACGATCAAGTTATTCCCTATGTGGCATATTGGCTTGAATATCTTTTGTAGGTGTTTGCTAGGTCTTTAGATCTATATTAGCAACCTCCTATAAGGTGGAATCCACATCTCTCTACTTCTATCGTCGGGTTTCTCTTTGCTCCAACTATATTGTTCCATAGCTACTGTACATCTCATCATATGTCATAATCAACTTGAAAAGGAAAAATTAACCAAAAATTATAATAAAAACATTCTCTCATTTGTGAAAAAAAAGGTAAGTGTAAGGTGAGTCCATTATAGCATCTAACATTAAGACTAGTTCAATTGACAATTCAACAAAAATTGAAGTTAAAACATACCTATATGAAATTAGGTCCCAATTAACTCATGAATTACTAATTTTCAACAGTTTACTTATGAATTCATCTAACATCCTATAGCAATTAATCTTTCCTAACTTTAACCAATTATCATCTAAACACAAAAACAATTAGATTTAAAATAGCAAACCAATCCAAAAAAACAAGGAGCAATAACATGGCATGTCATCAAACAACCCTTTACAGCTCTCACATAAGTCAAAAATTGTAACATCCTATTACCTGTAGGAAGGTTAGAATAGTAAATATGAGTGGTCAATGAAAGTTTAGAAATGCATTTTCATGCTCATGCATAATATGTCATACACATACACATGAATAGTAAATTTTTCTGGACATGAAAATAATTGTACATGCATTCATGAATAATTCTAGGTATAATTGGATGAGTTGTGTTATTTTTGAGAAATTACATTTATTTATATTGGAAATATTATTGATTAGTGGAATTGTTGTAATTGTACATTTTGGTGAAATTAGGAATAATTTTTGGAATTCTTGAAAAATAGGAAATAGGAATCAATGATATTTGGAGATAATTGGATTGTAAAAATAGGAGTTAAAGAGATTAGTCCAAAAGGATCTAAGTTAGAATTAGACCTTAGGAAAGTGACAAGTGTCACTTAATAAGTTGCTTAAGTAATTTGTTAAAAAGTAAGTAGTGTTGTTTAGGGTGAGGTTATCTGAGAGTTGAAAAGGGGTTAGTGTTATTTCCTAAGTTTCCATCTCTTTCGTAGCAACCTTCTTCAAATTTTCTTTAAATAAACAAAGTTTCTCATCAAAATCCTTCTGAGGGATTTCCTTGCTTTTCCTCATCTCACACCTCTACCATACTGCTATTTTCCTTTTTACCTAAGAAAAACCAGAAGTTGGTCAGCTTACATGGTAAATACATGATTCTTGCATGGAGTTAGGGCTTGAAGATAGTTGAAGCTTTTGGAGTTTTCAACAAGTAACTAGTGAATAAATTTTTTTTAGAGTTGTGGATTTATGAAATAAATTGGTGAATTACTATTAGTTGCATGGATTATGGCATTTACATATATATGTTCATGAACACTGTGGATGAGATGAAAAATTTGATTATAGTGTTACTTTAGTTTGTGGTAGATTATTAGTGATCAGGTGATGTGGAAATGATTTTTGGAGTTAAAATAGCAATGAAATGTTGTATAGGATTAGTGTAGAAAATTAGATATGAAAAGGTGATATGTGCTCTGTTCTTCACTGTGCATGTTTACATATATAAGAGTGTATACATGAGTTGATGAAAGCTTTAGAGATGATCAAGGAATTCGTTTTTGAGTTGAAGAGTAATTGTAAAATGGTGGTTTGCGATGAGAATGAGTTTAAAAAGGAAGGTTGAGAGGAAAATATGGAATATGGTCATATACCACTATTGTGGTTTCATTTTTCAAGATCTTTATTTCATTCTCC
>JANIHZ010000007.1:559817-571407 GCA_027478365.1 Erythroxylum rufum | reverse complement strand
TTTTTCTCTTTATTTCTTGATCTTTAACTCTATTAAAGCAATTTATTCACTAACAATTTCATTTGAACTTTAGACGCTATTTTAGGTCATACCTTAACAGAAACCTCAATATATCTTAATCTCATCTAACAATACACATTCTTAATTTTTTTTTTCATTCTAATTTCCTCATTTCATGCCACTTGACACTTCAAAATTTCAAGGAAAGTTCGGGGTCCAACATAAATGCCTTATGAAACTAATGCATATTACAGCTAAAATTAAGATACTTTCTAACCCCAAGGGTCCTTATACTAAATCTATTCTCAAACCTATAAAGGAACCATGTGCTTTTACCAATAATGTCTATCTGACTCACTAGGCAACCCTATTCTCATTGAACCCTATTCTCATTGTAAATGAGTAAGAGGCCCTGAAGGCTTATAATACTACCTTAGAAAGACACTGCTCCCTATTTAAATAGAAAGAAAGAGTACTATGGTCAAAAGATGCAAATACTGACTCCAAATACTTCCACAGGGTGCTACTTTTAAGTAAATAACAAAATTTCTTTAGTCACTCTTCCTAATTGGACTAAACTAAAGGATTAAAGGCAGTAGCTTCTTAATGCTTTTGAGTTTTATAATAGTTTCTTTGGCTTATCCTCTAATTATATAACACACATCCAAGATATCACCAGGTTTATCCCTAAGTCCTTTAATGAATCTCAATGCTCCTATCTAACATCCCCATTCACTTTAAATGATATTGAGAAAGTTGTTTTTAGCCTAAACCCCTTCAAAGATCTTGGGCCTAATGGGCTTAATGGCCTCTTTTTCCAAAAGATCTGGAGCATCATAAAACACCAAGTCTACAAAACAGTCTAGGAATTCTTCTCTAGTAGTAAATTGCTCAAGGTCTGGAATAAAACCAATATCTTCCTGATAAGTGCAAAATATTACATCTTTTATCCTCCTAAACTTAGTCCATTTAGTTATTTCTATTACACAATTGTGCATGATTATTCATATTTTATTATTTAAGGCCTAAATTATTTCTTTAGCTTAAGTTGAAATGTTTTTATTGTAGGTAAATGGGCTAATGCAATTAGAGAAGGCATCAACACGACAATGCAGGCAGCAGTAGGAAGCAAATCAAAACATTAGCAAAAGGGAATAAAAAGAAGACAAAAGAACAACAACAATCCAAAGTAAAACTCAGCACAATAGTAGACGACGGTCACCAAAACGCAGTTTAGAAATAGCAAAATGCTAAAGCAAGCAGAAATAAATAATAGAAATGCAAGGGTACATTCCAAGAGATAAAACACACAATATTCCATGCCAACACTACAAGACAGTCCAAATAGCACATAGAAACAACAACGCAAAAGAGAGAGAACAGCTAGGATAGAAACGCATAATAGAAGAAGTGCACAATAGTTGGGAGGCAAAGAAGCAGCAATGCAACCGAGCAGATGAAGAGAAGAATAAAATGACAGAGCATAAAAGAGGGAAAACATAAGCAGCAAAAAACACACAGTCGTTGTGAGAAGTAGTAAAAAGAGAACAATTGGAATATGAAGCGAATGAAACAACAACAAAGTCTAGAACAAACTCGACGATATATCTTTAAAATGGAAGAGTTAACAGGAAGCTTATTAAAGAGCCATAAAAGTGTGGCTTTTGGGGTGTCTCAGTAGCTAACAAAAAGAAAGGATAATAGTGGAAATAGGGGATCGAGCATATCAATTGCAATTGAGAGTAGAATACAACTTGAGAGTTATTGGGGAAGAAGGCTAGTGTAAGGAGGTGTTCAGGTGGTACAAGCATATCACTTGCAATTGAGAGTAAAATACAACTTAAGAGCTGTGAAGAAGGCTAGTGTAAGGAGGTGTTCGAGCGGTATGATAGATACAAAACCATCGGAATTGGGCTAGATCAAGACCTTTAAAGGAGGATTTCATGTTTCGAGCTATCGAGTCAAAGTGATCGTCTATCTATACAGTTCGGGCTATCAATCGAACGAGTTTTTCTCACTCTTACTGTCTTTGTATCTAGTTCTTTAAAATTTAATTTGCTTAAAAGTTTTTAGAATTTCAATTTAATTCTTTGTTTGGATAATTTGAGACAATCATTTTCAATTTAATTATAGCATTACGAGTATTTCAGTATTTGTGTGATGCTTAAGCCAATTTATTTACAATTCATGTTCTTATAAAATTAAGAGTCATCTTGCTATATTTTAATGTGAATTGATTGCTATCACTTTCTCTTTAGTCCATAATTGCTATTAAGTTTAGTGAGTTGAGTAGTAACAATTAAATCGTTAGTCGGTCAAAAGGCTGAGATTTAATTAAAGTGTCGCATGATATAGGAATTTCACTAACTGGTTGGTTGAGATTCTTGGGGCTAATGATATCTTCTTGGAAAGAATTGCATTAATTAATTTAGAGTCAGGTTGGTTTGGTTCTAAATTAGTAAAGGAAGATAGGGAGAACTCAGCTGGTAAGCATCTCTATAGTTAGCCTCCTTTATAGCTTCGGATGTCGGTGATAAAAATCCGAACTTAAATGACTAAATTTATGGGCTTAATGTATACGTGAGCATTTGTTAATGTGCATGTTCAAATTTTGCTTATATTATGTTTTTAGTGTTAAAAGTTTCTGTTCTAATTAATTAGTTATATTTCGGATTGAACCTTTTTCTCATCTTTACAAATGCGTGGTATAGTTTATGGTATACTATGCTTTCCTATTAGATGAGGCCACAAGTTGAAGGATTTCAACAACTAAGATCTGCAATTAATAATTGGAGAACATCTTGATTGAAATAAGTAATTGAATATGGAATTTTAAAGGATATATAGTAAAGTGATTGACGACAAAATTTCTAGCCCCTACCTATTCCGCTTCTGCTATGTTTAAATGTTTACATGTGATTTTTCTGCATCTCATCATATATTTGCTGATTTTATAAGTTTTAAGAGTTAAAAGTTGAAGGCCTAAAAAATCTTTCAAAAGAAAAAACACTAAAACTACTCAATCTAATTTATTATGCAGATGGCTGTCCAACATGTATAGTTTGAATATTTGCTAGATTATGATTAATCTATGCTATGGAACAAGTCATTTATATATTTTTTTGTTTGGTTATGTTTAGGAGGTTATTTATATGCTATAATACGATTAGCAAACCTTCTAAAATTAATTTCTTAAAGTTGGAATTTTTTTTAGAAATATGCAACTTCAATATGAAAGCGTTATTCTTAAACTGTTTATGCAATCATATTTGAGAGCTGATTGTTTACTGTTAATTTCTTGATTTTTCAGTGTGATTTTGACATACGTTTAAGTTTAACATGCCTGGAAATTCAAATGAAAGATGATGAGATTAAATGAACTTGAAAGAAGCAATCTTAAATGTCCGAAGAAGCTGAATCTGCATTGTTTGCTCTTTGTTTTTGAGCTGTACATTCTGTTATGATTTTTTAAAGTTTGAACATGATTTTACCTTGTTTTAGGTGCCTAAAACATGATAAATGACAGCTCATGTGCTAGGTTATTAAAGGGATTTAAGTATAATACAATCTTTAAAGTTTAATGAGGCGAAACTAGAGAATTACATGTTGTTTTAGTGTGCAATTTCCTATCTGATTTGAAGGGTTTCATAATTATAATTTACTGATTTATGGGCCTGAAATTTGGTAAATAACATGGGTACAAGTTGGGGATGAATTTGAGCTAAATTAATCATCAAATTATAGGTGTTTGACCTTGTGTTTGTGGGCTGAATTTTTCTAAACGAATTTTACTTTGTTTGGAATTATAATTACATACATTTACTTGATTAATACTCTCATTTGCATTTGAAATGAAATTTTAATAAACAACACTCTCCTTGTGGGATCGACTCTTATTTCACCCTATACTAAATTTGTTAATTAATTAATGGTAGACATAAGATATTAATTTGTATATGCTTGATGACACATATCACTGCCTTATCCCTAAAACCAAAAATCCTACTCATTGGAAGGAATTTAGACTTATTGCTTGCTATAACACTCTTTACAAGACTATAGCTAAACTCAATTCAAAATAATCATCCCTTTAGTCATCAATCCTAATCAAGCTGCATTCATTTAAGGAAGATCCATTAGAGACAACATTCTCCTTTTTTAGGACCTTTTGAATAACTATCACAAGAAAGGCTTAAGAAATAATTGCACAATGAAGATTGACCTTTAAAAAGCCTTTGACATGGTCTCTTAGGATTTTATCATTCACACTATGGAAGCCTTTGGTTATCCCCTACAATTTATCAATTGAATAGGACAGTGCGTCTCTACACCTGCTTACAATGTTATTATCCATGGAGAATTGATAAAATTTATAAGGAGTACTAGGGGTATAAGGCAAGGCTGTCCCCTTATATGTTTGCATGAAACAAAGAATTACTAACCTGATGATTGCTAATGCATTTTAATCTTCTATAGAGTTAATTCAAGTTCCCTATAGTCCATTATTACCTTTATTGAATTATTTTCCAAGCTTTATATTGACTTATTTAATCTTCCGTAAAGTTAATTCAAGTTCTCTAGGGACTCAGTTCTCTAAGCTCTTATCCTTGCTAATGTTGCCAATCTAAGCCTTAAAGAACCTCCTTTCATCTATTTAGGTATTCTTATCACTACAGCTAAGGTCGCATATAGAGAATGTCAATTCTTAATTGACAAAATTAGGAATAGAGTTGAGCATTGGTCTAATAAAACCATATCATATGCAGGAAGGGTTTAGCTAGAGTCCTCAATTATTTCCATCCTCTATATATATTGGATTGCTCATACTGTACTCTCTAAGATTTATAAGGAGATTGAAAAGATTAAGGAATTTCACATGGTCTAAAAAAGCTTATGAAAGGAACTATCCTAAGGTTAGCTAGAAAACTATATGCCTACCTAAAAATAAAGGAGGATTAGTGCTACAATCAATCACAGTGGTAAGTAAGACATTACTTACTAAAAGAGTTTGGAGACTTCTTCAAAAAAAATGATCCCTTTAGTTAAAGTGGGTATATGAGCATTACATTAGAAATAGAAATTTCTAGATCTAAAAGTAAACTAGTTTGCTCAAGGACTATGCATAAAGTCCTTAAACAAAGATAATGGATGCAAGAACTAATCAAATATCATATTGGAAATGGAGAAAATACCTAGATGTGGTTTGACATTTAGGGAAGTCAAGGCCCCCTTCACCTTGAACCTTAATATTAACCAATGATACATCTTTTTCCTTTGTAAATAAGAGTTAGCACATTAATACAAAATAGGAGTTGGTTATGCACTAACAGAGGTAGTACCTATATGTTGTCTAATTTCCCAAGCTACAACCCTAATCCTAGTTGGTTATGCACTAACAGAGGTAGTACCTATATATTGTCTAATTTCCTAAGCTACAACCCTAATCCTAGCTTAGAGGATAAAATTATGTGGATTTTACATCCATTAGGTTCCTTCACAAATGCCTTACATATATATAGATATTGTCGACAAGTTAATGTCCAAGTCTGTGGAGGTTGAATCAATAGCAAAAATCAATAGTAGAATAAGAGGCTATAATAACAAAACGATAATGCCCCAAGAGAAGGAAGAATTTGACAAAAAAGAAGAGGAATTGCATCGAGAAAGACGAGCGATGAAAGGATCTTTTAAGCCAAGCTCAAACGCTAAGCCCGGAGATGCCGTATGCTAAGATGCTTTGACCAGTAATTCCAAATATTTATATATTCTTTTTAGTTATTATTTTTGTTTTACTTTATTTTATTTTATTATATATTATTATAAGTTAGTTTTAAATTTCTTACATGTTTATTAGTTATCCCATATCTTTATCTTCAAGGGTATTATCAATTTAATGAAAATATTGATGACAATTTTTCTATAAGTAGGAAAGAGAGATGGAATAGCAATGTCTCAAAAAAGTTGGAAGGAAGTTAGTAAACTAGTTGATGTGGGAGATCTAGGGATAACCCTTATTAGTTTGACTAATAAGTTGCTTGTTACTAAAAGACTATGGAGATTATTGGAAAACAAGAACAACTTGTGGATTAGATGGATACATATGTATTTCATAAAGGATAAAAGCTTATGATAAATACAATTAGGGCTAATATTCCATTGGTTCATTACTCAACTCATGAAGCTAAAAGACCATCTTTCATATTCCTTTAAAAGTAAGATAGGGAATGGAGAAAGAGCTTTCCTTCACCACAATAACTGGAGTAGAGAGGGACTATTATACCATTCCAATCTCCATATACATTTACAAAACAATTTTTCAATCAATGCCAAGGTTAAAGAATGGATAAGTAGGAATCAATGAACTAACTTCCCATATGAACTAGCTTTATCATTACCAGACTACAATCCTAATCTAGAGAACAAGGATAAAATTTTTACTAATAAGTCTTGTAGAAAAGTGATAAGAGGCGTGGGAGAAAAGGTGAGCTAGTATAAAGTTGTGTGGAACAAGAGCTTATTTCCCAAGCTGCCTTTCTTAATGCAGTTAACCATCAAGCAAGACTTGTCAACTAAGGAGAGACTAAGTTTTCTCAATTCTTTTAATTTATGTATTTTGTGTAAGGAGGCAAGAGAAACTACCACTCACCTTTTCTTTGATTGTAATTACACAAAGTGTATATGGGAAAATGTGCAAGATTTACGCCTTATTGACAAAAAATAATTTAGTTATAGGGATATTCTAGGATGGCTAATGCAGGACAAAACTATCAACAAGAGAGATGTCATAAGTTTGGGAGCAAGTATATAGAAGATCTAGGAAAAACACAACATTATCTACTTTAAAGGCCTAGAAAGCTCAAAAGAGAAAATCATTGGAAAACCCATACTACGGGTTAGAAAGCAACTCATCATACTCAATTAAGAGGCAAGAAGTTGTCAACCAAGTATGGTAAGAGTATGGAGAATTCTTAACCAAATACCTACTGATCAAAAGAATAAGTAGAACCTGACTTAGAAAATACTAAAGGCTGAAGCTAAAGTTGGAATGTGGAGCTAATGAAGTGTCAATAGAACTTGATAAAACTTAAAGGTTCTGGTGTTGTCAGAGGAGTTAACTTTCCCTAAGAAACTTTGTGTTTTAAACTCTTGGAAGTTTGAGATTCTTGATACATTGTATTTTGGACTCCTTGAATTTTGATGAACAATATAATTCTTTATTTTCCCAAGAAAAACTTGGAACACAAAGTATATGAATAAGAAGGAGATTTTGTGAGTAGTAATTTAAAGTAGGGATACTCCTCACACGAAAACAATAATACAAAAAGTCAAAACTTATGAAGGTTTTGCATCGTAGTAATTTGAAGAACTCCTAGTTGAGATTAAAAATTCCATTCCATGTTCAACTTATTTAATCATATAAATTTTTTTTCTGTAAAACATTTACGATATACATAATTATTATATTGTTTATGACCTTGTGTTTTCTTTCCTTTCAATTTAACATAAAATAAATGGCGAATTATATTTGAAATGGATTCAGATTTCATACATTTTATTAATATAACTTTTAGTTTCAGATTAATTAATTTAATATTATAAAATTAATTAAAGTTTTAAATTTTAAATATAATTTATCCTTGAATTTAGAGTATTTTTCATTATAGACGTTAAAAGAAGGAAAATGAGAGAAAGCTAATCTTAAAGCAAAATTATCATTCACATATATAGATTATCAATCGCAAATTTTCACAAATAAAAGTCAAAAGAAAATAGACAACAATCAACTGGTCCTGCGTAACAATCAAATCATGCATGTTCCACTGGTTAAACAATGGCAATTTTGCATCGGATTTCGTCAATCAAACGGAAAACCAAATCCCACTAACATAACCTTTAAAAGAAAACCTCAACATCGAGTACCAAATTAATCAATTCAAACTTATATCCAACATTTTCTTATGCATATTAATTATAATTAACCTCAGAAAAGAGAATAAAGGCAGTAGTACTTATGAGAACTGTCATTTTCATCCCAAGCAAATTATGACCTGCTTTCAAATAACTTGAGGTAAAAGCATTTGAGTGAGCGAGTAGGTCATTTTTCCATTCAGGACCTAACTGCCTGAGTGACATGCTGCTTACCCATAACAATATCCCCCAAAAATTAAAAACCATCCTCTAATCTAATGTGAACGAACTGTATATATGTTCTCTCTTCCTTAGATAACGGCTTTAACAAGAAAGATTTGGAAAGTGGGTGGTTAACTACTTGTTTTCGCTTTTCTGGGCAGTGATTGGCCTGTTTATAATCATATTGTCTTAATGTTGTTTAGGATCAAAAGGCGACGTAGTTTCTTGAGTGTCATTTCTTAAGTATGACGCCTTCTACAACTGTAGTTGCTGTTAGTCATTAGTATTACGGATGCTCCATGAGGCTAGCTGCATTATTTAAGCTCTTATCTACATTTTCCGACCAAACTTATGGTTTTCTTCTGTCTCTACGTTTTTCATTTGACCAACAAAAATGTAGACAAGACACTTAACAAGGAATGTCATGTCACGTACCTAAACATATAATCATAACAATACTACAAGATAGTTTCCTATACATTCATACTTCCTAGATTTTTTAAGTTACCAGAGGCTCTGAACTAGCTAGTCTCAACAGCAAGGCTATGAGTGCTGTGCTATATGACAGTTTTCGATATGGGATGTAAATGGATCACATAATGAATAACTAGGTTTATCAAAATCAAAGTTTGGTGCTCTTTTCTAAAAGGAAAAAAAAAAAACACACACACACACACACATTGCTTGATTATTTAACAGCTAGAGGAGAATTGAAGGAACATAAGCGGTTATGACTAATATGCATGCATTGAGAAGGAGATTTAATCAGAAAGTTTGGTGCAAGAGAGCATGCGAGCTTCTGAGCCTTGTTGGCGATGTTGCAACAGACTCTATATGTAATGTAAAGCAAAAGTTCTTGAGACAATTACTAATCTCCAACCTTTGATTTTTCCCGGCCTTATAAATTCACTTCACTCATTCACTTTAAGCATATGCTCATCAGCTAATTAAAGCATGGAAAAATCACACACAAAAACCCCACTCAAGGTTGCTAAAATATATGCTATATCTGTTCTTTGTATATATTTTTAATGTTGGCACAACGCTAATTGGTTTTTGGTCTGTTTCTTTCGTCATGCATGTTCAAAAAAGCTTGTTGAGGATAGCTCAATCTCCGCTGTCTCCTCGAGCAACACTGCTGCTAGAGGAATAGTGGGTACTTAATTATTGAATTTAAAGAAAAAAGGAAACTCCCTTGTTTGATTGCTAAAAGGGGTGACTCCCAAGTCAAAAATGAAGACCACACATTGTTTTTCTCTGGCTGAATGATATATTAAACAACAACTCTAGGTCGTCATGTGCTGTCTGTACCTATAAATAATGGGTTTTTATTTTCTTTATCGTTTCGGCTTTAATTTGCTATTATGTATAGTTTTCGTTATTGGCATGTGATTAGTCTAGACTCTTAATTAAGCTTCAGTCTTTGTTATTGAATTACTAATCAAGTACATTGGCATCTGAGCAGAACAAAGATGAGATCAAGGATCGACTCCACCAGAAATCCAAGGTAATTAGACTGAATGTTTAACTTCAGCCTCCCACCACCTTTTATCGCGCGCAAAACATAGAGTTTGAATGAAAACACCTTAACTTGCATGGTACGTAGGCCGCCTTGAAGCCTCCTGCAAAGGAAAACACAAAACCCCAAGAATTCAAGCTCCACACTGAACAAAGAGCTTTAAAACGAGCTATGTTCAACTATTCGGTTAGTAACTCAACTTCCAGCCCAAGTCATTGTTTCATCTGCTGTCATTTTAATTTCTCTGAATTTAATTAGGTCGCAACCAAGCTATATCTCACGGAGATGCACAAGAAACAAGTGGAGAAATTGCACAAGGTTAACCATCAAGATCCAACTTAAACTAACTAGTTTTTGTCACGAATTTTTTAGTAACATCAAATCTGAAACAGATGATAGAAGAAGAAGAGATTCGGATGATGAGGAAAGAGATGATTCCAAGGGCTCAGTTGATGCCCTTCTTTGACAGACCTTTCTTTCCACAAAGGTTCTAATAACAGATCCCTAAAGTTTGGCTCTTGCCCTCTGTTGCATTTGCTGCAAATAATTGTTTTTTTTTCTTCTTATTAATGTACAGATCGAGTCGACCTTTGACAATCCCCCGGGAACCAAGTTTTATGTTGAACAGCATGTGTGGAGACTTCTTTTCTGGCCACGAATTCTACTACTTGAACTATTCTCTATCGTCGAAGCCAGTGAAATAAATTAGATCGACATATCAGTATTAACATTCGTGCACTCTTTGTGTGGCTGGACTTCCATCTAAACTTATACAATCAAGTCATGGCTCATTTCGGATTTCGAGTGTTCTGTTATATATATAATATAGCCTAGTTAATTGCTAGGTACTAAGATCTTATAGATATTGAGGAGTGTGCACTGTTTCTGTAGCCACCTTTTCATTAACAAAGTCTCTGTAATGGAGTTTTGACCGTTCAGAGTCAAATAACTTCATTTAGTAGCACCAAAGTTTTGTTTTTTTCTTTACACAATTTATAATGCGTTGAATTGGAATGCATAGACATTGCGACCACCATTACTTGGTGTACCGATTTCCGTCCTATTTTGCGCTGCAACCAAACTGTTGACATTACCCAAGGAGCATTTCTACTGGGTAGGAACACTGAGGATAATATTCTCCTTTTACAGGAATTACTTAAAGACTACTCATCTGGTAGGCAAATTAGGAGCTATATGCTGAAGATAGACTTCTACAAAGCTTATGATCCGATAAATTGGAGTTTTATTAAAATATTCCTGGAAATTTTATTTTATTTCATTGATTCTATATCAAGAAAGAAATTTCTTTATAGTTCTTTAATTTATTTTGATCAGAAAAATCATTCACAATTTTTAATAATTAATAATTTATTAAAAAATTAAAAATAATTTTGATTGATTTTTTATAAAATAAAAAATATTTTGAGTAACTGTTTACAAAATAAATTACAAAATAAATCATGTAACAGCTAAATATGAGTAAAAAACATTATCATTCATAATATTTGATATTGAATACTAGCATAATTGTAAACCTATTCAATCCTATTCCTAGTTATTACATACCAACACGCATAATTAGAAATTTAATTATCATGATAATACCCCTTATCATGATTAATCTCTCAACTGTGATAATACTCCTTATCATGATTAATCTGATTCAAAGCTATTATCATAGGCATTTAAACAAATTTGATGACAACATTATTAAGATAAGAAAAAGATTAATCATTGATGATAGATTTTTATTCTTCTCTTTATAATTTATGGAAGGAGAGGAATTTTGGATGCTTTAGAGGCGAAAAGAGTTCCAAAGATCAAGTCAAAGTATTAGTTTATTATATTAAAGAGCAAATTCTAGTTAATGACAAATTATTGATCTATAGTTGTCGGGATGCAACTTCCCAGAGAAAGAGCAAAGGGAAGGCTAAATTTTCT
>JANIHZ010000007.1:531125-544968 GCA_027478365.1 Erythroxylum rufum | reverse complement strand
CAAAATCAAGTTAAAACCATGCATCAATCATCCTACTTTCAATTCCTAACTAACCCTAACCTTATACCCATTAATTCTCACTCAAATTCTCATCAAATTCATGCATCAATAAACATAATAATTGCACCATAACACTAATTGAATGTATCTAACACTAAGGCATTAAATTCATAATCAAAGCATCATTAAAGCTTAACTAAAATACTTACCACATCAAGCCTTTTCCCACCTTCAATCTCTACAACTCTTTCATTGCTATTCTTTCTCACCACTTCCTCTAATACACACGATGCTCATCATCACAAGGGGAGTAAAAGTTTCCATTGCACCACTTAAGAAAGGAAAATAGTAAGGAAACCAAAGGAAAAAGAAAGAATTTTCGATGGAGAGGGAACAAATGAGAGTAGTTTCGGTGGAAATGGGTCTTTAAACAACCAAGTCTTCTTTTCCTTCTTTTCTTAAAGCTATAACCGAGAATAATGGATAAGTAGGCATTAATTGGAGTGGCTAGGTGGCAAAAGAAGAATAAAGAAGAAAAGTCAAACAATTCCTTCCAATCTTTGAAAAAATCAAACAATTTCCAAACTAATTTCGGTTCCCACACATATAAAGGGTCCACTTTTGGGTCCCGCAAGATATTTAGTAGCTTAGTCCCAAAATAACAGTAGAAATTCAACCGGTTCGCCAATTGGCAATTTTTTCGGTCCGGGAATTTTCTCCGGAAAAATCCAGAAAAATTTTTAAAAATTCCTTAAAATAGAAAACAATTTATGGCGCACTCAAAATAATTTTTCAAACCCAATAACCATGTTAATCCCAATAAAATTGCATTAGGCCCAATTACCGGGAATGTCATGTATGCATGTACCGTAATTTCATTTGCACAGATTTCACTGGTTACTAGTACCAGTATGCATGGACAGTCCTAAGTCATTCCTCCACCTCATCCTATGCCAATTTTACTATTTTACCCTTCCAGTAGGGGGTGGGATGTTACAAATGAACTATGATGAAGAAAGCATTATGATTAAATGATATCAAATAAATAGTGTCTAAGTGATGAATCCCTCAAAGAAATCCTTTTTAGCTTGATCCATCTCGATCCTATACATTAAAATCCTATATCCCAACACAATTCCTTCTTATAATATGAAATAACATTTTTATCAATTAAGTACCAAATTGATGTCTTTACATCATTGCATCACCTATTTTAGATTAACCAAACAAACATTAAAAGATGAACTGAAAAACAGAAAATGAAAATATGAATAACTCAATTGATTTCTCCACTATATTGGAGAAAATAGCCATCATACCATAATGGAAAGTGGTTAAAGCATTGCACAATCTAAAAGGCATCCTTCTATAAGTAAGCTTGACATAAGGATATGTAAAAATAATTTCTCTAAATCCTTCAATGCAATTAGGATTTGATTGCATCCCAAGTATTGATTGTGTATGTTTATAATTTTTAACTACAAGTGCACAATGTAGCTATGGCTAGCACTAGTAAGTACGTGAAAATCCCATAAGGATTGTTAGTACTAGTATTAACCTTTTTCTATTATCTAACCATCGAATCAGGTTGTAGATTTAATTTAGAACTAAACTAAGGTTTAACACAATAATAAACTATGATGAAGAAAGATTTATGATTAAATGACATCAAATAAATAGTGTCTAAGTGATAAATCCCTTAAAGATATCTTAAACTTTAACCCTTTATCATGCAATTAAATTATTGATTATTGAACAACGGAAATTTCTATTTTATTTTAATATCTTTCTTAAGACTATTAATAAATTACCCTTAATTGATTAAATGAAACCTCTTCCAGTTAAACCCCTAAGATTGCGTTACTCGATTTATTAATTTCCCTATTAGGTTTGACCATAATCTAAAGGATTTATATAAACCTATCTCTAGGTTTACATATAACTCTTTTCAACTAAGGTAAATCTATTTAAATGAAAGGATTTCTCATTCTCAATTAAGGATGGCAATAGGTTGGCTAGACCTTTTCATGCTAGGGCCCAGGTTTGGCCCGTGTCTAAGCCCGACCTGATTAAATCCATCTAATTTTTTATTATAAATGCAAATGACATTGTTTTAAGCAAAACAAAATCATTTTGCTTAGAAGGGTTGGGCCTAGAGCTCGAGTCCTAATTGAGGCCCGATCGGGCTAAGAAAAATGTACTTGATGCCCAGGCCTAGACCTTGTTTCCATCTTTATTCTTATTTAAATGAAATCAAATGTTAGACTAATATCCCACATATATTAGTTTAAGAATATAAAAGCATAGTTGAATCACAATAAGTCAATCAATAAAATTACATTAGATAAAAGCCTATATTATACTATCCATCCGAACTAAGGGTTCATCATACCTAGGCATTAAACATATCAGTTCCTAAACATAGAAAACAAATCCAACATCAAGTCTTCAAACGAAAACTTAGAAATAAAACTATCCATAATCTATATCCCCTTTTATCTATATTGAAATCTTCTTGAAATTTGAATCAAAGGTTGCTCTCTGTCAAATCTTATGAAGTAATCTTTGTGTTTTTCTCATCCTTTATTCAAAATGACTTCTTCTTTCCTTTTTATGTTGTCTAATTTCATTCCAAAATCACTTCTTCTCGACTATAGCCTTCATAATTTCCTTTTTATAACAAAAACTAGGGTTTTTAGAATATACTCGATTATGTATCTCAAAATCCCCTTTAAATTGTGACTTTACAAGGTTGCAGAAGCTTATAAAGGCTACATACACAGCCATGTATATATCACATACATAGGCATGTATATTCATACGAGCATAAACAACATCTTTAAAGTTTCACACATATATAGTAACTTACATAGTCTCTGTACATGACCATATATCTCCAAATTTTCTTCAATTCTTTCATTTTATTCCTTGATTTTGCCTAAATTCTTCTCTTTTTATTCTATAAAAGTAGTTATCACCTATGAACACACTTGAAACCAAATAAATACAAAAAATACCACAAAATATCTAATAATAAACAAAGCACACTATATATGGACATATAAATATAGTAAATTAGTCATTTATCAAACATCCCCACACTTAAGCTTTTGTTTGTCCTTAAGCAAATTATAGTCCAAATCATCAAACTTACATGCCTTATTAACCTTAGTTTGTCCATCCACATCTGAAATCATTATATCATATAAATCAAATTAACGTTCAATTAGATTCAAGTCATCCTATAACCAACCTTCATAAGTGAATATTAAGAGCAATCACATAGATAATCTTTTTGAAATCGAAAGAACAGATTTTCACACCCTCATCAAGGATTTACTCAATGCATTTAAAGTTTCTAGGGTTGAAAGTGTAAGAACTCTCAAATGAATACACAGAAGAATTTTTAACCATAAAATAATATCTCCACCATTTATAAGTAAACTAAAAAAAATCAAAAGTTCTTGTTACAAGGTTTTAATGAGGCTTAGGTAAAGGTGTGATAAGGATAATACAAAGGGTGATAACATTGAAGGAAATTTATAGAAACAAAAATACGTGAAACTTAGGTCTTCACAACATATGCCCTTTGCACTATAATTCCATTGGTACAATAACCTTAACACTACTTTTTTTAATGCTTGCAACACATATTATTTGTAATTTTTTTGGAGAATTCACGATGTTCCAACAATCGAAGAAATATTAAACCCTTTTTTTAATTCTTCAAAATAATTCAACTTTAAAGCAATCAAGTAAATGTAAACCATTCAGGGTTCAAAAATAATGAAAAGGCTTTCAAGAAAAATAAGATAAAGGATATTAACGTGGTTATAATTAACAAAAAGGCTAACTCTTAAAAGTATTTACTTGTAAGGGATAAAATATGATAGGATAATAATTAAGAAAATAGGCTAAAATAAAGGGTTAAATCTAAATTTTTTATTATTTCAATGCTTCTAATTTAACAAATGTGGTCTCAATTTGGATAACAGGAACAAGTTCTATAATCATCCAACTATGCATGATGACAAAAATTAAAGAATAAAAGAACTTAAAATGGCAATGTATTTTTTCTTAGGATTGAAAGCTCGTAAAAATGATTTATATCTATTAATAATGTGCAATTTTCATTCAAATTAATTATCTCAATGATTACTAAAATGATGACTTATAAAAGCAGTCTATTATAACTTTCATCCTTTTGCATGCTATTAAATTCAATAATCAATAATAATCTAAAGTAGTTTGGATAGATTTTAACTAAATCAAGATGTCTGTTAATATGAATTAATAAAAAAAAGATTACAATAAGCTTAAGAAATTTGAAACCCCTTCCCCACAGTTAACATTTTACATTGTTCTTAGTGTGCACAATAGAAGCATAGGTAAATAAAATGTCAATAAAAAGGACAACAAGTGAGAAAGGTATGAATTGGTACTTTCATGAATAATGATATTTACAAAGTTCTATATTTGGTTAAGAGTCCATCCAATACTCTTTATAGCCATCCTTAATTAGAACATCCATACTTTATTTGTATTTATCAATCTCTCAATGAGTCTAGTAGGTCAATTTTTGAAGGATCCTTGGGTCTCAGAGCCTCTTATTGCTACAGAGCAAAAGATGATGCAGCCATTCCAAACGGTGGAGGTGGTATGGATATCTCAAAGTGTCCTGCCATCTGCACTAAGACCTCCTCCATCCATTTATCATGTACCTCTAGTCTGTCCATCAGCTCCATCAACGTTGCCTAGTTTACTTAGATAGTGCATTGGACTCCAATATCTACCCTATATACTTCTCCAACTAGTCCCAGTATAAAGGTGGTGATGACACCTTGGGCGATCCTACACTAGCCTCCTCCTACAATGTTCCAACCATATGGGATGGCAGTGTCCACTATATTGAAACAGTGCCCATGTACTCCCATAGCTACTTGTCCGAAAGCCCAATCAATAGATAAATATCTCCTATTAGTTCTCGCCTCTTGCATACCATATATATACTCTTCATAATATACAAATTGAGGCAAACCATGGTACTAAGTAGCCTCATCAGCAGTAACCTCCCACAGACTCCCATCCTTTTTGCTAACCATATAATATATGGCCCAACACAGATAATCCTTATTTTATTCTCTTCATTATAACAGCTAAAGAATTGGGATAAGGCATCCTAGATGAATCTGCATCCTCTCACTTATAGTCTACAGGTAGAAGACATCTAAGTTGTCAATGATTCTGAAGCTATCGTCACACCCACTTAGCGTATGACTCAAAATCCCATAGATGTAGCTGAGTGGGGGTCTCGAAGGGTGGAAACTTTGGAGTTGTTAGGCTCGTACTTATCATCCTTGTTGATGGTGTGCAAGATGTCTCGAGGCCACATTTTATATGAAAAGTCTATGTGTAGGGTTATATACTCATTTGTCCTTGTGAACTCCTAATTGTAAAGATCCATGATCACAGAGAAATCTATATAACTTATCCTGATCATCTTCCCCATCATCTTGAACTAAATCGTGCTTATCAGGTCCTAATAAATGACCTTTTATATAAAGAACATGGAGATCACCTCGAGCATAAGCTCTTAGTATGAGGGCTCCATAATCTTGAAGATATGTGACTATGCTCTAATAATAATTAAGTTCCAATCTTGCTAGGTCAAGACGACCTACTTTAACACCTCCCAATCAATACATCTACCAGTCCTAAACCTCTTCTCCTTAAGCCTCAGATATTGCTACTCATGGGCTTTAGCATTAAAATGCAATAGGTCGTGTCGCTCTAGTGGGCATATTACAGTTTCTCACTCTTATAGAAAACGAGTTCCATTTGGGTCTCTAGATTACCCTTCTTCTGTCTACCTTTCCCTTGATACCTCCTTCACTATCCAGTGTCCTGTCATTATACCTAAAACTAAATCAAGTGTGAGAAAATAACAAATAAAAATATGAACAAAAACTTTTCCCCACACTTGGTTTATATGCTCACTAAATTGTGAAATTATGAAAAACACAATTAAAATTAAAAATATATTAAACTAAAACTAATGTAATAGAAACAAAACAAAAAATAATATTTAGAAAATTAAACAAATGACAAAATTGAAAAAAATTAAAACTTATAATATACCAATAAAATTAATAAAAAAAAATACAACTACTAAAGCAAATGCTAAATTTTGAAATTCAATTATATAATCTAAAAATTAAACCTATACTAAATAAAATTAATACCTAATTAATGAAAAATACAAATTTGAATTGAAATCAAACTAGAAAACAACATTTAATTACTAAAAAAAACAACAAATTAATCATGGCTTAACAAAAATCAACACAATTCAATATATAATGAGCAAATTTGCATAGACCAAATTAAATATCATCTAATTCTCATGTAATTTATCGAATTAATCTAACAATTCATATGGGAAAGGCTAAAATTCAACTTCTAGCTAAAAAACAAGCACAAAAATAGGTTAAATCACACTAATATGTATCCATATCATCACCTTAACATTTTGGGGGTGAAAACCCCTAAAAATTGACAAAATACCTAAAATTCCAATTAGAAATCGAGTAAAATGTGTGGAACAACTTGCTTGGGTGTTGAAAACCAAGAAAAAAAATTTCACTTGGGTAAAGAAAGGAAAGCTGCAAGAATGGGTGGCAGAGAGAAGAGAGAAAGATAAGAGAAAATGAAGGGAGAAAGATTTTTCAAAAGCTAATGTAGACTTACACAAACAGTTACATGGTCATGTAACTGACCGTGTAGGTCACAGATGTGTGACATTTGAAGGGAAGTGACTCATATGAACTTCGCAAACTTACACAGTCAGTTACATGATCATGTAACTGTTTGGGTAAGTCTACATTAGCTCTTAACGATTAATGTCTTTGTCTCCCATGTAGTCCATTTTAATGTCTTTAACTTGACGTACCCTTCATATTTAAGGCATTTTATAAAGATTGAGTTTTGTTGTCTTACCGTGGGTTCTATAACCTCTAAGTAACTATTTGTTTTTTCCTCTTACCATATTTTTCATTTTGTTTACTACCTTGAACTTGTAAAAGCTTCGGTGGACCTTTAAAAGAAGAGTTTTGCATAATACCCAAAAGTGAATCATTACATAATTCACTAGATTCATCAACATAAATAAGTTCAAGGGAGTGATTTATGACATTATACATTTTAAATACAACGTCTTCATCCCCTACCTTTAGTATTAACTTTCTTATGCAAACATCAATAATCGACTTAGTAGTAGCTAAAAAGGGTTGACCGAAGACTAAAGTTACCTCTACATCTTCCTTTAAATTAAGAATCATAATATCCACTGGGAATATATACTTATCAACCTTAATAAGAATATCTTCTATAATACCTTTAGGATGTTTTACTGATCTATCTGCCATCCACAAACTTATCTTAGTAGGTTTTGGTTAACCTAATCTTAATTTCTTAAATATGGAGTAAGCCATCATATTAATACTAGCCCCTAGATTGGCTAAAGTCTTTCCTATGTTTGAGCTACCAATTTGACAAGGGATAATGAAACTTTCTAGATCTTTGAACTTCTTTGATAGTTTGTTTTGCATAATTGTGGAGCACCTTTCACTCAATGTTACAATTGCTAACTCCTCTATATTTCTCTTATTTAGTAGTAGCTCTTTCTAAAATTTTGAATACTACGACGTTTGTAAAAGAGCTTCAACAAGGGTAAGTTAATCTGGAGTTGCTCAAACAGTTCAGGGAACTTGCCAAACTACTCATCCATTAGATATTTCTTTGCTTTATAAGGATAAAGGATGACATATTGAAATTCCTTTAAATTTTTAAGGTACCCTCCACCTTCAACTTTCTCAGGACTCCTAGTGTTACTCTTTTTCTTCTCATCGGGTTCATTTTCATTTTACAACTATTTTACAATCCTAAAGGTGATTTTTGTGACACAGTAGGTTTGTCTCGATAGTACTCAATAAATTACTTTATGGTCTTTTAGATAATAATTTTACAAGTTGCCTGACTTGAATTTCCAAGTTATATATAGAAGCCTTTGTTTTTTGATGTCTTATGTTTGACTTTTGAATAAGTATGGACATCATGCCTACTAGATTTGGTTTCTTAGCTTGAGGTGGATGTTTCCAAAATCATGGTAGAGAGTTGTTCCTTGCTATCCATTGATTCCCCCAAGAGAAATTAGTGTGATTCCTCTATACGTAATTGTACATATTATTATACAAATTGTTCTAAGTTCTAGGAGCATTCCCTATATAATCCACATGTTCGGACTCTAGTTCTTGATATACTTAACTTAGGTTTCCTAGCCCATTGATAGCGTGTGTAAAGTACGTTGCAAAATTTACTTGACTCTGCATACTAAAATTTATAATTAGGGTGAGTCGGGATCAAATCCACAGGGAATGTTCAATTTATTTCTGTAACCAAAATTCATTTATGCAAGGAAAATATGAAAAGGCTTTTTTGGATTTTTAGCAATTTAAAAAATAAAATAAAAGTAAACCATCGAAAAGAAATTAAAACAAGCGATCGGAAATGATTAAATTGTCGAATATATGTAAGGTCCAATTTTAGGTTCAATCTCAGCCTAAACACAATCAAGCATATTTTATCATCCTAATATCTTTACAACTCTCTTCAGAATATCAATCTGAGACTAATAAAACACTATAATAATCCTGGTTTTCCCTTAAGTTTTGTTTAATCAAGAAACCATCGTTAATTAAACCTAACTACCGAATAACCTAGGATACAACCTCTATATTCAATTTGGCAGCAGCATTACGAAGTGGAAAACAACCAATATAGGCAGTAACCTCACCTGTTCGGGTTATCTAACCTATGTTATGTTATTCCTAATGATCAAAACCATTAGATGCTACTAACAAACATCAAATGTAACAATTACGGATTACATTCAACATTATAACATTAGGTTCATAATAGAACAGTCCAAATAACATATTAAGATCATTCATACAAAAACCTGATTCAATCAACACAAACAACGTGACAATCTGAATGAGATTAATAACATTAATTAAGATGCAATAGCTTAACTGTGACTTGGCGTCAATATCCCTATTTAACCGGTGTCGGGATGTTTTCCTTCCATTTTCTCCATTAAGCTCCAAGAATTAGCCCTTGTAGCCTCCATTTATGTTGAAAAACGAAGAGAAATTAATGAAGAATAGTTGTTATCTTCGTTGTTCCTCTTTCCTTGCTTTGAAAACCAATGAGAAAGTGGTGATGAATGGCTTCAATGGAGGTTCAGTTGTGTCTCCTTATCCAACTGTCACTCATTTTGTTGTAAACCGAAAAGGATAAAATGTATCAGCTACTTTATATATTTTCTGCACACAAAAACTCTCTCCCAGCCTTCCCAATATGGCTTAATCGAAGAGAAACTAGGTGACCAGCTACTCCACTTTTTCTTTCAGCTCCCTTCGGTTTTCACTTTGGCCAGCCCCACTCACCTTATGCTTTCTTTCAACAACTACGTTAAAAATAAAATGAGGCAGCCTCCACTCACATTTTATTCACTCTCCAACAACAGCTTTGGTTCTCACAATTCCAACCCCCACACCCCTCATTTTATTCTCCAAAATGCAGTAGCCTTTCCATTCTCTTTTCAAGATAAAAAGTAGCTTCAAATCAGTGGAGAGATGGCTTAACCTAATAGGATAAGATGATCCAGATGCTACCCTCTCCTTCGATTTTCCTCCTTGTTTTAGTTGTCCTTTCTTTTATTCTCCACTTACTCCCCACAGCCAACAGTTCCAGCCCCTTTTACCTACTTAGTAGCTCATTTAAAGACTCATGAGGCAGATAGGTTAAAAATGAGATAAAATGGATAGGTGTTGCGTTTTCACTTCAGCCTCCCATTCCACCTCTTCCGTGTTTTTATTCTTCCACCTTTTTGCAACACTCACACACTCACGTTCTTTTGCTCAACTGAAACACTTCCATATCTCTTTGTTTTTCTTATAATTTAAACATCGAATGATAGCTAGTAACTCGCGTGATACACATGCAGTCTATGCAATCCATGCAGTCGTGAGTGAAAGCCCTCTAAATGTGTAGCTATCTAATTTTTGTTTTTTGTTTTATTATCCCAGCTTTTTCATGCTACAGTTGACACCACTTCAGCTTTGTCCTCTTTCTAGCCATCTTCAGGTCACACTTCTTTATTTTTTCGGACCCCTCTTCATGTCACACACATGTATTCTTTATGCCTTAAATGTTAGTGGAATTAAAATACTACATAGCCATGAGTTACAATGCAGTATTCTTCTTTGTGTTTCCAGCATATGTCTCATCTTTCTTGGCATTTAATTGTCTTCTCTTGCTTTCAATCCTCTTCTTATTCATGCTCCATGAATCAATAGAATATGAAAATTGAGAAGATGGCTTCAATGGACATGCTTTGGGTCACTTTAGCTCCTTCACTTCCGAAATGTACCTAAGATCAAATATGAGCTAAAGTGAGTATCCTAGGCATTTATAAGGCATTAATTACTAAGTGTAGTATATCAAATGAATCAACATCTAAACACATAACAAGTTCCCCCACACTTAACTTTTGACCGTCCTCGGGCAAATCGTCAAAATCAAAATCACAAACTGAAACTTTTATTTATTTTCCATATTTCTTAAAAATAGATAAATATAAGTAAAGATGAATGACTTTTAAAACCTATAGCAACAAATCAACATTCAAAGCTTATACTCATGATCGATCAATATTCACCACCCTTAGAAACTGAGTAATCTAGAGTTAGAGTTGGACAAAAAGTGTTTAAACAAGATATTTTCATGGGTACACTCAAATATTATTCATGATCACAACAATCCATAACTTTGCATATCATTTTATTTCTCCACCACTAAAAGTCACATGCATGATCATAAATCAAAGGACTTTTCTAGGGTTGTAATGTGGGTAAGGATAAGGTGGGATGTATTTTGGATAATGTGGCATAAAAGCCATCAAGCTAGTGAAGCAAAAGTAACACTTAATAAGACGTCAAACGCAGCAAGTTAACATTCATTCAAAACTAAGTACCGTCAGCCATGAAGAATGCAACAACTATGTTTCACAACTCAATTTAGCTCTCACACCATAAGCCACATTAGCATAATATAAAAAGTGCTCCATCTAAAACAACATTTGCCTCATATGTAATATATTTAAACACCTAATCAATATAACTTAAGGAGGATAAACTATTAATTAACAACTTTTCACATCAATTATATTTCCTCTTTGATACTTTTATTCAAACTCACATTTTTCTCTTTTTTTCTTCTTCTTTTTTTTTCCAAGGTAGAAGTGATAGAAGCTACATCAACATAGGATTCATAACATGGAATTTTAACAAATATAACCAACCCACAAATAAGCATACCCCCACACTTAGGCTTTTGTATAATCATATTCATCAAGAATTAACAAATGCTCCACTAGCATTAAGACTTGGGTAAGGCATTTGGTTAGGTGCATCTAATGTAGTTTATACAAAAGAAAAGGATAATAAAGCTTAAAGGAGGTTAGCAAAGGAAATTTCACATAGTTGGGTAGGCTATTTGGCTAATGTAACTTGTAATCAACTAAGAATGTCTAATCATTTTCATAAAAATGCATGTGATAAAAATGTAGTCTCGAATAGAAAATCAACGCAAAGTAAGGACGTAAATGTCATGAAGGTCACACATAACAAACAAAATAGTGAGACTGATATAGATGTGTCAATCTAATACGGCTCAAAACCTCACTGGTTTTTTTTATCTACCACTAGTTACCGCTCTTCTAAGAATAATGCACATTAACAAAACACAATAACAAAAGTACATGCCAAATTTTGCTATGGATTTTACTAATCGATTCACACTCTAATTATGACTAAATAATCTTAAAAGCAATAGGAAACAAGAAATTTTTTTTATTTTGTTTGTTTGATTTTGAAAACCACGTAAGAAGTCACATACGCTACAATTAAGCTAAAAAACATGTATGAAAACTAATATACCCCACCCTCGTACTTAAAATTTACATTCTCCTCAATATAAAATCAAATGCAAGAAATGGAGTAGTTAACAAAAATAGCAAATGCAAAAATGTAAAAGACAAAAATTAACTCCCTTTGGGTTGCCCCCCAAGCAGTGCCTTTGTTTAACGTCATTGGCTCGACCTCCAGTTGCATGCATCAAGTGACACCAGTCACATCCTCCAGCATCAACACCTCCAAATCCTCCGTTTGGAAGCCCTTATAATACGACTTTAAGTGATGTCCATTCACTCTGAATGTCTTATTAGTTTTGAGGCTTCATATCTCTACTGCACCAAAAGGAAAGATATAAATGATAACATATAGACCAACCCAACAAGAACGTACCTTACCTAGAAAAAGTTTGAGTTTGGAATGATATAGTAACACTTTCTAGTTTGTCGAGAACCTTTTCCTTGAAATCATCTTATCATGAAAAACTTTCGTCCTCTTCTTTTATATCATTGCATTTTAATATGACTCATTCCTCATTTCTTCCAACTCTTGAAGCTGCAACTTCCTATGCATTCCCGCATCATCCAAGTTTATATTGCATCTTCTAATATCCCAAAAAGTCTTATGTTGTAATTCATCAAAAGATGACATGGCTTCCCAAACACTAGCCTATACGGCTACATCGATCCCAATTGGTGTTTTGTAAGCCTTCCTGTAGACCCATAGTGTGTCTTCCAGTCTTACACTCCAATCCTTCCTATTGGGCTTCACAGGTTTCTCTAAGATTAACTTGATTTCTCAATTTAAGACTTTAGCCTGCCCGTTAGTTTGGGGATGATAAGCAGTAGAAACTTTGCACGTGATGTGATATTTTCTGAATGTTGCTTCCATCACCCTATTGCATAAGTAGGTTCCTTTGTCACTAATGATATCTTTTAGTATCCCGAACATAGAAAGAATGTTAGCCTTAACAAAATCTGCAACAACCTTTGCATCGTTAGTCCTAGTGGCTTTGGCTTCCACCCATTTAGAAATATAATCAACTGCAAGCAATATGTAAGTAAAGCCAAAAGACGGAGGGAAAGGTCCCATAAAATCAATGCCCCAAATTTCAAAAATTTCACAGAAAAGCAAAGGAGTTTGTGGCAATTGATCCTTATGGGATAGGTTACCCGACCTTTGGCATCTATCACACAATTTGCAGAAGGTATATACATCTTTGAACAATGTTGGCCAGTAGAAGCCAATCTCCAAAAGTTGTCCTTTTCACTCTAAAATGTCCTCTGCAAGCGTACGAATGACAGAAGGTTAAAATTGATGATGATTTATTTTTCGGTACAAACCTCCTAATAACTTGATCTGTGCAATGCCTCCAAAGATACGAGTCCAATCTGGCGGATGAATCACTGGTGGGGATGTCAGACACTCGTTAAGTTTGTTAAATCCTTCCTTACACTTCTCGTCAAACTCAAATGATACATCTTATTGAAGAAGCTTGCATAGTGGTGCAACTATCTTCGAAAATTCCTTAATGAACCTTCGATAAAAACCTCATGCTCGAAAAAAGAACACACTTCTGTCACAGCAGAGGGGTAAGGTAAAGAAGAAATAAGATCAACTTTGGACTTATTTACTTCAATACCCTTAGCTAACCTAAAATTATACCTTGATCACCACAAAATGACATTTTTCCCAGTTCATTACAGGGTTAGTTTTTATACATCTGATCGCGGTTCGTCGTTCGATCCTAGAATCGATCCTTGGAAACCGGTCAAAAATAATTTATACCAAGGATTGCAGTATAGGATGCA
>JANIHZ010000007.1:442288-458458 GCA_027478365.1 Erythroxylum rufum | reverse complement strand
GAAAGAAGATCAATTAGGGTTTCATCATTTCTTAGCTTTTGAGAGAGATTTTGAGGTGGTTCAAGAAGAGAAAAAGAAAGAGAAAGATAAGAGCTTTCTTTTGAGCCAAACATCTCTTCATTTGGAGAAGAGTTAAGGTAAATGCATTTTAATCTTTTGGACTTTTGAAGGGGTTTTGGTTCATAACGCTTAAGAAATGTATGGGTTTAAGTATTTTAGAATCAATTTAAGTGAATATGCATTATAAGTTTCTCAATTTAAATTCCTATTGAATGGGAATTTTTTTCAATGTTAAAGGGAATTAAGAGAGGTAAGAGGAGCAAAAGGAGAGGCATCCTTAAGCAAATTTATAAGCAGGGAATTCAAGAAGAATAAAAAAAACGACAACGTGGAAGTTAAAATGTGAGGTGTGTGGCCTGGGAAAAGCAAGGAGAAAACGACAACGTGTGAAGAGAAAGGAAGAGGTCTGCGAGGGTTTTGAGTAAACCAGAAACTATGACTTAATTTGTCACATCCAGCTACAGTGTGGAGGCGTGTGTGCGTAGTCTGTAACGAAGGTGGCGTGCATAGTGTGGGTCAGCGGGCGTGCATGGTCTGCGTGTGTGCGTGGCTGGGAGAAGAAAAAAATGAACGCTGAAGAGTGTGGTGCGGACAGAGGTGTGTTTGAAAGAGGAGGGGATCTAGGTTTTGTTTGTTTTTCTGATCTCCCACAAAAAAACCCAAACCATCATCTCCCACAAATCCAAAACCACCATCATTTTCCACCTTTCATGGCTGACCGCCGGAGCACCATGTTGACCGCATCTCCTATGATTTTTTGTGACTAGTTCATCCTAATCCTCTTATTCAATGGCATCGGCAGGAGCTTGGGTTTTCATAGGGGAGTTTAAGCTGCATTTATTTTCTACCCATTTGATTATTTAGTGATTCCTAGGTCTTAAGATAATTATGTAATTATTTGGAGTTATGTATGGACATATCTTTGAATTGGAAGATTTTTGTGGCTGGGTTATTGTTTAGCAATTGATATTGTGCTGATTTTGGTTCAATTTCATTACTTTGTTTTGGGTCAAGACTTTGTATTGAGATTTAGTGAATATTTGGTGATTATTCAAGGTGGCTTGAATGATCGGATTATTATATCAGTTGCTGATATTAATTCTGTTTTTCCAATTGCTGAGTAAAAATTGAGCATTCAGTTTTAGTATCCTTGGTTCTATTTTACTATTCTAGTAGCAGTTAGTAGATTGGAATTTTGGAAAATATTTTTTTAATAATTTAAGGTGGCTCAATTGTTGGATTAAAAGCTTGATTTTTAACTCTTGATTCATTTGTTTAACTCCAATATCTATTTGAGTGATGATTGCCCTCGCTATTGAACTGGAGAGTTGCATTTATGATTGTTAATTACTTGTATTTTTCTTCTTTTTACATTCACTTGGTACCATTTCATATCACTAATTTTAAATTTAAAATACCAAAAACAATCCTTTACGTTTATTCTAATTCATTGCAATTTTAGTGATAATTGATCAAATTACACCCCATTCTATAGTTTAGGCTACATTGCATTTAGTTACTTAGTGATTTATTATTATTATTTTTTGTTCCTCAAAGAGAACGACCTGAGGTTACACTATATGCAATCCTTGGTTAAATTTTGAAGTAATCTCAAGTCGACATCAAACTTAAGGTTATTTTGCAGTGCTATTTCATGAAGTTCGAAAAAGTAGGAAATTATAGTGTTGTCATCATTTGAAGCAGAATATGTCACCACAACGACTTCAACTTGTCAGGCGATTTGGCTAACAAGATTGTTTACAGGCCTTCTTCAAAAACAAAAAGGAGCAATAGAGATTTTCTACGACAACAAGGCATTGATTGTTTTGACTAAGAATATGGTCTATTATAGTAGAACAAAGCACTTCTACATTCAACACCACTTCATCTGAGATATGGTGGAAAAGGCGACAATTACACTGAAGTATTGTGGTACAAATTAGCAGGTTGTAGACATTTTGACTAAGTCACTTCCTATTGAGAAGTGTGAAAAATTTTTATTTCGAATATGAGTTTACAACTTTAAAGCAAGGGAGAGTATTGACTAAATGCTTCAAAATCTTGTTTATTTATTTCCTTTATTTGAGGACTAGCGAGTTAATGGGAATGAGATAATAATATTTGGAGATATTTTAGTAATATTTTTTGTGAGGTAGTAATAAGTGGACCATGGTATCCTTTTTCAATTGCTAATTTCTAGTTTTATAGTTACGTGTAATAAATAGGCCTTTCTTTTATTCAATATTATTCATTCCAAAATCGATATTTTTTCCTTTTTTTACCAACAAAGAGTGAGTCTAAATTGTGGATAAGTTCTTGGAGGTGCTCAGGAATTTGTTCCTGGCGTAATGGCTTGTAGCTCTCATGTTGAAAAGGAAGGTGCGCAGTTGCTGTTTCAGTTGCTGTAGAGCAACGTGGAGCGGATGGTGAACGTGTTCTTTGGATAACACATGGAACTGTTCTAAAAGGAAATTACACAGATCCTTATTATTGCGAAAGAAGTGGCCTCCACATTAGTTAAGGAACTACAATTATGTCAAAAGCTGGCATATTCCGTACGTCCAAGGGAGTTGCTGCTGACGTTAACAATCGATTGTTTGGGCTGCCTTCTTTTGATGATGTAATTGAGGGGGAAATATTTCGCCAAAACCTTCCACGCATTGTTACCGCTCATGCCATATATCCTAAAAAGGAGAAGGGATACCAAACATGTGCGCAGTACCTGAAGGAATTTGGAAATTGCAGTATCTATATCAGGAAGTACTGCTGATGGATTTCGAGGGTGGTGGGTTGGTGGAGAACTTGTGCGGATTCTAGCTTATGATGTGCCAAAGAATAAAGAAGTGACCACCATCAACCAACGATCAATATCCAGATGCACTACAGAATCATAGAGAATAAGAAGCGGTGACCATAGCTTTGTCGCAACTTGCGTGTGAGCTGATGTTGATCCCCTCTTAGTAAAATGGCTAATCTGTCAGTGTATGTCTTTCCAGTCACTGGATTAGTCGCAATTAACGTTTGATATTATTAATTTATTTAATAAAAATATAAAAAATTAGTTTATGTATTTTATTAATTATATTTAATAAAAATAAAATATTAAACACAAATATTATACAATTAAAATTATAATGAGATTATAATTATGAGATTAAATTTGTATTTGAATATTATGCTTAAATCATTTCCAGATATAGTTTTATTAAAATGAGACAGTGATAGAATGATAAAATTAGTTACATTATATTTTTTCTTATGAAAAATTAATTGATCTCATAAATTAAATATTGAAATAGTTAAACAAATGTGTAAGTGTTTATTAAAAAATAAGCTAATTGAACTAACTTGATAATGAAAACTTCAAATAAAACATTATCTGTGTATTTGTAAATGTCACCATTATAATAGTTGTATAATTGATCTTTATACTTAATATTATCAAAATATCTCATATGTTAATTACTGCATTTTGATGTTATTTGTGATATGCTCAATTGAGAATAGCTCAAGTATATAATAACAACAACAATACTCAGTTAAGAGGTTCAATAGTACGCAGCCTTATCTCTAACTAATTAGTAAAGAGGTTGTTTTCAAATGACCAATATGAAAAGAGAAAAAGAGAGAGAAAGAGAGCTAGAGAGAGAATGAGAGAAAAAAAAAGAAAAGAAAAAAGAAATAGAAGAAGAAAAATCGTCATTTTAAAGTAATAATAAAGAATATTATACTGCTCGTATTTAGTAAGAAATTTGAAATTTTGATTTTCAAGTGTCAATTACAAATTAATTACTAATTAGCAAGAATTAAAATAATTGGATCTAAATAATATAGATACCAATTTCATACTTTATGTCTAATTAGATTATTTGATGATGAAAGGATATAACTATATACTATAACAATGTATCTAAGTCAAACCACTTAAATATTCTAAATATTTGAGTTATTATGGCATATTATTATATGTTAATCTTAATATATTATTATAAATTATTTAATTGGAGAATTAAAAATGAATTAAATTAAATTTTAATTTATTCAATTCTAATAATAAATTGGAATTATAATTTATAATTATTATCAATATATTAGGAACTTAATGAATTATGCATAAAGAGTAATTAAAGACAAAAATTAACTAAATTAAATTGAACTTAATTAGTATTTAAAAGTGTTTTAAAAGAATATGTACAAAATGATATTTGATATAACTATTTTTCATTTACTATTCCAAGTATGGATGTGATAAGGAACCATGCAATAGTTGCGCATTGGCATCGTTATTAAAGAACGGTTTACCACCTTTGGATAGAACAAGAGGCTCCAATAATCCAATATGTAAGTTGTATTTACTTTATCAAGAAACTAATGCTCATCTCTTCTTCAAGTGTCCCTATTCGTACAAGGTAGGAAGGATGCAATGAGACTATGTAACATTGATTTGCAAGTCGAAGATGTGAGAAGAGTCCTTTAGTGGCTTTCATCCCAATCCATAGTTTATAAGGATGACATACTTCTATACAGCTTGGTCTTTAGATAACTCAATCTATAGTATTTAGTGGAAAAGAAATCAAAGGGTATTCAATGACAAATCCAACTCCTTGTTACAAGTGAATGCAATATTATAATTAGAGGGAAATACTTATCAGTTTCTCCAATTCTAAGATCAAATTAATCCATCTAGTGAGCAACTAAATTCTTTGGTTGGTATACAAATGGAGTCATAATTGAGCTCTTTTGTCTTGAATTATATACTTTGATGTATAATTTTGTACATTCCATGTGAATTCCAGATAGTTTTAATGAAATTTATTTATCTTCTAAAAAAAGATTTTAATTTAATGAAACAAGAGCTTAACAAAGTTTTACTTAATAAAATATCTAAATATAACAAGTATAGAGGTTTTACTACAGAACCTTTATTTTTTTCTAAGCTTGGGATAATGTTTCTAATTATTATAAATATCCTTTAATTAAAATGAAATAGTAGTAGATTGTCTTATAATAAGATACATACATTCAAGATATTGATGACATAATTCTCGGGGTAAAGGTCTAGGTAAGTGTCGCTTATAGTCACTAGATTGTTGTCAACATCAAATTTACTCTTCCTTTCATTCCTGGTTTTAGTGAAAATCTTTAGGAATGGTGACAAAGCGGAATAGAGCAAAATAGAGATACAAATCGATACTGTTGATTCGAATCATGAATACCGAAAATAACACTATTTACCTATTGAATCGACACGAATGCCAGGAAATTAGACAAGAAAGGCATACAACCATCATGGTCTATTATCCATAAAAGAAAACTACAAATACATTGTTTAGGCGACTTAAATAGTTGAACCCTAAAAAATATCAAAAATGGAAAAATACCAAAATATCCCTATTCTAAAAATAGATAGAAAAACATGAAAAATGCAATGAGTGGCAGTAAAACTTTGAAAATGTAAAAATCCGATCATTTTTGAAATCAACATAATTACAACCAGGTTTTGTCAAATCTAGCCAAATATACGCATGCATCCCTTAGACAAAATCATTCTCCCTAGGGTGGACAGAGTTTGCCCTCGAATTGTCATCATCTGATGACTCATCAGAAAAGGGAATCAAATGCTTCACGTTGAACACATCAACCGTACGAATATGACTCGGTAGCTTCAGATGGTATGCATTAGGATTGATTTTCTCGATGATCTTTAGATGAACAATCTTCCAAGCAGACAGTTTATTGTAATCACCAATAGAAAAGTGACCCTTGATCAAAACTACCCACATGAAGTCCCCCACTTCAAACATAACATGTTGTTTCTTCTTATCCGCACCTCTTTATACTTACCGGCAACCTTTAGCAGATTGTCATAAACAACCTTATGGACATCCTAAAATTTGGTAACAAAATCTTTTGCTTTTTCATGCACTCTCTTCTTGCTAGGCAAAGACAACAAATCAAGAGGACCTAAGGAAGAACATAATACACAATCTAAAAAGGACTGTACCCGGTACTACGATTAACTGTATGGATGTGCACAAATTTAGCCTGACTGAGCTTTATGTCCCAAATCTTTACGTTTTCACTAACCAAACTCTGTGACAAATTATCCAAAGAACGATTCATAACTTCATTCTACCCATCAATTTAGGGGTGATAAGCACTATTGAAACTCAACTGTGTATTTACCATTTTCCATAGGTTACGCCAAAAATGGCTAAGGAACCTGATATCTCTGTTAGAACCAATTGAAGCTGGTAGGCCATGCAATCTGTACACTTCTTCAATGAATAATTGGGCCACATGAATGGAATCGGTAGTTTTTTTTTACAAGGAATAAAATGAACCATCTTAGAGAAACGATTAACAACAACATAGATCGAATCATTACCTTGTTGTGTTCTTGGTAACCCCAATAAAAAATCCATACTTTTATCAACTCAAGGCTACATAGGAATTGGTAAAGGCCGATACAAGCCTGCATTAGTTGTTGTTCCCTTCGGAACTTGGCAAATTCAACAGCATTACATATACCTTTCAATTTCCTTTCAGTTGTTTGGCCAAAAATAGGAAGCTTGCACAAACTACAAGATTTTGTGATGCCCCATATGGCCTTCCCTATGTCATTTAGTAATAATTTGCAACCACAAGCTATAATCGGGAATGTATAACTGCTTCCCTTTAAATAAAAAAACCATCTTACAGAAGGTATGTTGTTTTCTCACCAGCTCTAATTTTTTTTCTAGAATGTCAAAAAAGAATGAGTTAGTATCAAGTAAATTAAAGAGAGAGTTAAAGCCAGGTACCTCCATATTCATTCTGTTCAAAAGGCTCTTCCTTCTACTCAATGCATCAACAACTAAGTTTATCAAGCCAAACTTGTGTTTCATAACAAAAGTGAAATGTTCCAGGTATGTAACCCATGAGAATATCTTCCTATGAAGAATATCTTACTATGAGAGCAAATAGGAAGAAAAGTAGCAAAAAGGTTTACAATAAGTTTGAATGTAACAATATTATTAATAAAGCTAGAAGCAGTGTGAAAGATTGCAATAAAGAGGTAGCTTGTTAAAAAATCACAAAAAAGAAAAGATCATATGGTTGGTGTAGTGAATATTAGAATAAATATGTTAAAGTTTAATCACAAGTTTACAATGACGATGGATGGTGGAAGATATCAATTATAAAAAACAAATACGTTATGTTCAATCTAAAAATGAAAATGAAGGATTTTCAATTTGAAATTGGCATAAATTTAAGGACAACAAGCAATTTATAAAATGAATAAAAAGTTATGCAATTACAAATGGACATGATATTTCAATGGTTATGACTAGTGTGAGAAAGGAGGTTGTTTATGTATCAGAAATTTCCATTTAAGGTATATATTATCTTAATTGGAAATGAAAAAATATTTCGTATAAAGCTATTGTAAAATAAGAATATTTATAAGAAAGTGCAAATAAAAAAGAAAGCTAATAACAAATGAATTTATATATAAGTTTAGGAGGAACCCAAACTGACCAATCGGTGAGAAGATAGATGATTTTCAAAGAAAGTATGCATCATACATGACTAAATTGCAACGTTATAGGGCTAGGTGGAAAGTTATTATGATTCTATGAGGATCTAAGGAATGTGATCATGAAAAGTTATAGTCTTATAATTATGAGTTACGATTGACAAATAAGGGAAACTATTATTCAAACAAAACATGATGAAAAGCTCAGTAAACCAATGATTGAGAGGTTCTATATGGGATTTACAACATTGATATATGGGTTTCTTGCTTGTTATAGAAAATAATTAGGTTAGATGGATTTTTTTAAAAACAATCCTTAGAGGTGCTTTGTTAGCTATAGTTGGTTATGATGGAAACAATAAGCTATTCCTTATTTTTTGAGTTGTGGTTGAGGGAGAGAATTACCAATCCTAACATTATTTTTATAATCTTCTTAGTGAAAATCTAAAAATAAGTGAGGAATGAATGGACTTTTATAATAAGATATTAGAAAATTTTAATGGATTTATTTGTAAAGCTCATATGAAAAGCTTAATCAATATGATAAAAGATATTATTCTAGTCACCTCAATGATTCAAATTTATGTTTAATAAAAAGAGATATGATGATCAAATATAGTGAATCTATATGTCTAAGGGTGAGAAAGAAGATAAAGGCTGCATAATAAGATGCAAGGTATTATAGCTCTAACACTAACAAAAATTTGAAGTTCAACATCATACATTTTATAAATAAATTTATTATTGATTTACAAATAAGAACATGCTGATATGGACTTTGAGATTTAACAGGGATCTCATACAAGTAAGTAATTTCTTGTATATCATATCATAGGGAAGTTTCTATATTTATGTAAGCTTATATTATAAGTGAGAATGATATTTAAAGAGTTATCAATATACTACAAAACCTATTCGCGATCTAAATTTTGTCTAAAGATAACATCGTTTGGATGAAAAAAAATTATAAATCCTATTAATGAGTTTATTAAATAGATGAGAAGTTTTATAAGAATAAGAAGAAATCATATATAACTCAAAAAGATACTTCATAAACGTAATAAAAGAAAAAATCTCACTATGTTAGTTTGGTAACCTAAAAATGCTCTCACTATGCATAAATATTTTATATCACTTCATTACATGAATATTTTCATTCATCAATAGATATTAAAGACTTTATCTTAATAGAAAAGCTTTTGATCTTTTAAACACTCTTTTAAGGACATTTTAGATGTTGTTTTAATTATCATGGCATTAAAAATTAAGTTTGAAAATTTGAATATATTAAAATAATATTTTTAGGGAGATTGGTTTATCAATGTAAGCTAGTGGTTGACTTATGTAAATTGAAAGTATAACAAGTAATTTCATTAACAATTGGTAAATTTATGCAATCAATGCATATTGATTAAACAATATGTTATATTGGTCAACCAGTACTATGCAATTAGCCACTATAACAGCTAGTTTTTGGCTTTAATGACTAGTAAAGGTCCCAAAATTCTATAAATACACATTTTCTCTTTTGTTCTTGCATCAAAAAGTATTTCAATATCTTTTATAAATATTTCTAAACCTTCTTAATTCTTTGAGCATTCATCATCTCATTTTTGAGTAAGTGAACCTTTTTTATAATAATAAAGTGATAAAGTGAATTATTTTGCTTCCATTAGGGATCTTATTTATTATATTTTGGGGCATTCTAAGTGATATTAACATTCCTCTTTACATTGCAGGAAGATTGTACAAAGGTTACACTTTTCTAAGTAAAAATTGTACACATTTTATTCTTCGCCTTGAAAGAAGAATTATAGTTAAAACCTAAGAAAAGTTTTAGGAATTGAAGTAGGTAAGGGTTGTTTGCCAAACTACTATGTTATTTAAATGTATCATTAAAATTCATTTTATTTCATACTTTCATACTTTATAAATTATGAGCTTTAATAGATAAAGTGAGAAACCTTTAGTTAAAGATTTATAAGCGCCAAATTCACCCTCCTTTGGGTGCCATCCGAGACCAACACTCATAACTATTTACGTTTCTTCAAATAGTTCAAGGATATGGAGTAATATTTGAAGAAGTTAGTAAGAACACTTATTTTTCGATTTACCATATAAATATATATTTGTGTTAGTTATATGTAATTAAATCCTTAAGGCTGACATTGTACTTTATGTTTAAGATGTTATATAAATGGGTGGAAGTCAACTTTATATACTCAAACCCAATGATATGGAATCCGTTCAGTTCCGGACGGATCCGGCCGGAACGTTCCGTTCCGGCCAAGATCCGGAACGGAACCTGCTGCACCAGTACCGGCCACAAATACCGGCCGGTACCGGTGTTTTCCGGTGGGTACCGGCCGGAACCAACAATACTGGAAAATTCCGGCCGGTACCGTAAAGTTGAAAACCTAGGGACTAGATTGCAAAATTGAAAATTCACCCCCCCCGACACTCTCGGTCTCTCATCTCTCCCCTCACAGCCGATCTCCTCTCCCTCTCATCTCTGTGCCGCCGCTCCTCCTCGCCCTCGCCGGTTGCCTCTGCTCTTCCCACCGTCGCCGTCGGTCCCCTCCTCGTCGACGCTAGCCTCCTCGACGCTCGGTTCCTTCTCCGATTCTCGCCGGCTTCGCTTCATCATTCCCCAATGCAGATACGACGCCACCACCACCTTCTTCGGTCCTCACCGCCGCACCACAGAACCGCAACACCGAAGGGAAGCCACCGCATCATAGCACCGCACCACTTTCTCCGATCCTCGCCGCGTGAAGCCACCGCATCGTAGCACCAGAGACCCGTCTGAAGCCACCGCGACCGAAGACATCTCGAAGCTCAACAACAAAAACAAATAGCAAAAGAGAACACGAAGATGATGGGTTATCTCTCCTCCTCGTAGAGTAAAATGGAAACAGAGCAATGGGACAAAAGAAAAGTTGTCTGATAATTCGAAGATTCAATAGTTTGATCCCTTTGATTAAATGTAGTTAAGTAGGCATTGGAATCCGAAGTGCTAGACCATTGGTTGTTAAAAAATGTATGGGAAAAAGGCAAAAAGCTGTCAACAACTCAGCACCTTAAAATGTGTTTGTATTCTTAATTTCTTATAAATAATTATTTTAAAATTTATGATTAATATAATAATTCAAATTATTTTGGAATGAAATTTTCACAGTCTTAGAAGAGCAGCAGAAATGAGTTACTAAGTTGTTAGGATTCAAATTTGATATAATTTACAAACTTGGAGCAGAAAACCAAGCAACAGATGCATTGTTTACAAGGGCTGAAGTTGAGTGTAGGGCTTTGAGCATGGGGTATCATGAAGAACTGAATCAACTAGAAGATATGGTTCAGCAGGATCCTAAGTTAAAAGGCCTTATACAAGATTTGTTGTTGCAACCGGATAGTCATCCTCCATTCAAGTTGGTAGGCTCGAGGCTTCTCTATGAAAATAGATTAGTATTGCCTGCAGAGGGACCACACATACAGAAGCTGATCAGTTAGTTTCATTCAACTCTGATAGGAGGGCATTCGGGATTTTTCAGAACTTATAAGAGGCTGGCCAATGTTGTCTATTGGAAAGGTATGAAATCTGATGTGAAACAGTTCATCATGTGCTGTGATGAGTGTCAGAAAAACAAGTATTCAACCCTGAAACCTGTTGGCCTCCTTCAGCCATTACCTATCCCTACTCAAGTGTGGGAAGAAATTTCGATGGACTTTATAAGTGGATTACCTAAGGCATTGGGTGTAGACACTATCTTTGTCATTGTGGATAGGTTAACAAAATTCAGTCACTTTCTAGCCTTCAAACATCCCTATACTACGAAACAGGTGATTGCCATTTTTATTAAAGAAGTAGTGAGACTCCATGGATTCCCCAGGGTAATTGTGTAAGATAAGGACAAACTTTTTATGAGCACTTTCTGGCAAGAAATGTTCAAACAATCGAGTACCATCTTACATATGAGTTCTGCTTATCACCCACAGACGAATGGTCAAACGGAGGTGGTAAACAAATGTTTGGAGACTTATTTAAGATGCTTTGTGAGTAATCATCCTAAGGAGTGGCCTAACTGGTTGAGTTGGGCAGAGTATTGGTTTAATACCACCTACAGTAGTGCAATTGGTATGACTCCATTCAAGGCGCTCTATGGCAGAGAACCACCCACTCTTTTTAAGTATACTGATGAGGGATCTTTAGTAAAAGACATCAACCGATAACTAGTGGACAGGAATAAAATTCTGGAGGAGCTGAAGTCTAATTTGTTGAAAGCATAGCAGCAGATGAAGAAGTATGCTGACTCCAAAAGAAGACGGATGACTTTTGAGGTAGGTGATCTGGTTTATTTAAAGTTGCAGCCCTACAGGTTTAAATCACTAGTCGTCAAGAGTAATGAGAAGCTTAGCCCGAGATATTATGGACCTTACCCGATTACAACCAAGATTGGAGAAGCAACATATCAAGTGCAACTTCCAACCATTGCAAAGATTCATGATATCTTTCATGTATCCCAACTTAAGAAAGCTATTTTTCATATTGCACACTCTCAACCCTTGCCCTCTTTTCTGGATGAAGACATGCAGCTGAAGGTGGAATAAGCAGCATTAGTGGGAGTTCGCAGAAGAATTAATGGGGAATTGGAGGTCTTAATTCGGTGGAAAGATTTACCAAACTTTGAGACCACATGGGAGAAATTTGACTTCATCAACAATCAATTTCCTTCCTTCCACCTTGAGGACAAGGTGGGTTCTTTTGGGAGGGGGGGTATTGTTGAGACTAGATTCTAGCAGCAATATAGCAAAAGGAGGAATACGAAAGCCAGCAATGCAGGCAATATGTGAGGGTAAAGTGGGGAATTATAGAAAGGGATGAGTCATGTGGAAGTTAGTTAGAAGAAGGGAATAAAAGGTTGTTAGAGGGAGATAGATATGCATTCGGTTATGATAGATGGATTGGTGATTGTATGGAGATTTAGCTAGCTCTCTAAGTCTAGCTGAGGAATAACAATTTTCAGTATCCCTTCATCTCTATTCCATAATCCTTCCTATTCTACTATTGCTGTGTGTTGAGACTAGATTTCAGCATAAATATAGCAAGAGGAGGAATACGAATGCAGGGGATATGTGAGGGGGTTGTGAGGGTAAAGTGGAGAATTAGAGAGAGAGATGAGTCATGTGGAAGTTAGTTAGAAGGGAATAAATGGTTGTTAGGAGAAAAGGTATAGGCATTCGATTATTTTATACTGATTGGTGATTGTATGGAGATTCGGCTAGCTCTCTAATTCTAGCTAAGGAATAACCATTCTCAGTACACCTTCATCTCTATTCTATCATCTTCCCTATTCTACTGCTGTTGTGTTTGTGCTTGTAGTGCAAAGTACTGTTATTTAAGTGAGTTTATTGTTAGAGCAGGTGGTCTCTAACAAATTGGTATCAGAGCGAGGTTGTGATTGGGAATGGTATTAACGAGAATGGAAGCTAGAATCGATAATGTAGAAAAAGAAATATTGAGGATAGTTGAAGATATTGCGGGGGTTGAGGCTAAGTTTGATAAGATGGCAGGAGACATCTCATCCATTTTTGAAATTTTAAGAAGAACAGAAAATAAGGGGAAGGCTAAGGAAGTCACTGGGGAAGTAGAAGAAATATTTGAACAAAAATTCGAGGGAGAGACATCGGCTCAAACTGAATCAATACGAGTGGAGAAGAGCCATCGGAAGCTTGAAATTCCTCTGTTCTACAGAGAGGATCCTTTCGGCTGGGTTTTTCGAGTGGAGCGATACTTTGAGCTGAACGGAATGTCACATGATCGGTGGTTACAAGCAGCAGTGGTCTGTATGGAAGAAGACACCCTAAGTTGGTATCAGTGGAGACAAAACTGGTCTCCAATAGCCGAGTGGGAGACATTTAAGAGTGCGGTGGTCCGAAGGTTTGGTAGCTCAAAGGTGGGAAACCCATTAGCAAAATTGTTGAAGATTCTGCAAACAGGGACGGTGGTCGAATACAATAAGAGATTTGAAGTTGTAACGTCGATGTTGAGGGATGTTTCGATGGAGGTGGTGACGACGACATACATGAACAGGTTGAAGGATGATATAAGGGTGGAGATCCAGATGGTCCAACCCGACTCGCTGGTTCAACTAATAGAGCTGGCCTAGATGACGGAAGGCCGAAATTGGGCCTTATTGGATCAATCTCTTCAAAACACCAAAACACCGAAATTGTTTGGAGGGTCGGGGTCGTTGGGTTCGAACATATGGGGTGTGAAGGGAGCTCCGACAGTTAGCCCTAATCCGCCTTTCTCTCCTTGGAACCCTAATCGCAAATCGGTGGAAGAGGGGAAAGCGTCGACTCCGACAGTGAGTTCCAACCCCAGAAATGTACTAGTACAAGGCAGATCACCAGATAAATGGGGTGCTAGCTCAAGTAGCGAGGGGCGACGGATTTTCCGAAGGGAGCATTCCTATCCCTTTAAGCATTTAACTGCGGAGGAGCTACAACGCAAGAGGCATCAGGGTCTTTGCTACCGATGTGATGGGAAGTACACGCTAGGGCATGTGTGTGGGGAGAAACAATTCCACATTCTCTTAGCTGATGAAGAACAATCGACGGAGTTACAGGAAGAAGAGGATGAACTGGTTAATTAGGTGATGTGTCTTTAACCATATGTGACAGAAGAAGCCACTCAGCCTTTACCTGAGTTGGAGTTATCGGTCGCCTCTTTCAAGGGAATAGTGGGTCCACAAACCCTTAAGCTCAGAGGGACCATTTCCGAAACAGAGGTAATAAATTTAGTTGACAGTGGAGCATCGTATAACCTCATCAGACGAAGGTTAGTAGAAGACATGAAGATGTAGGTGAGTCACACGAAACCCTTCAGGGTCAGATTGGGTAATGACTGTGGGGTACATAGTGTGGGAATTTGTAAAGGGGTGGAGCTCTAGATACAAGGTATGCGGGTGAGACAAGATTTTTTCCCTTTTGAAATGCAGAGTGTCGACGTCATTCTAGGTGTGGCATGGTTGGAGACATTAGGGGACATTCTGCTCAATTGGAAAAAGCAGATTATGAAATTCAGCTATGGGGGACAGAAGATCAAATTATATGGGGTGACGGTTTTGAAGGCTACTGTAACCTCACTCAAAACTGCTGTCAAACTCTTACAGCATGGGGCAGAGGGTTTCCTTCTAGAATATGGAGGATAGGGAGAGATGAATGAAGAAATGGTGGGAGTCGAAGGGGAGACACTGAAGTTGGAAAAGTTACAGAATCAATGCCATGCAGATTCTAGAGTCGAGGAAGAAATTAAGAAGGTACTGCAGAAGTTTAGGAGTGTCTTCGATCCTGCTACCAAGCTACCACTGAACAGGGCTACTGACCATGTTATCCAGCTGGAACCTGGTTCCAAACCACCAAATGTCAGGCCCTACAGGTATCCATACTACCAAAAAAATGAAATTGAGAAGTTAGTCAGGGACATGTTAGAATCTGGGGTCATTAGGCCGAGTAATAGTCCTTATTTTAGTCCAGTATTGTTAGTAAGAAAGAAGGATGGTGGATGGAGGTTATGTGTAGATTATAGAGCCTTGAACAAGTTGACAATACCTGATAAGTACCCAATCCCCTGTATTGATGAGATTTTTGATGAATTGGGAGGGTCCAAGATTTTTTCCAAGATTGATTTGAAGTCGAGATATCATCAAATCAGAGTGAAAGAGGAAGATATAGCCAAGACAACATTCCGTACTCATGAGGGGCACCATGAATTCATGGTAATGCCTTTTAGACTCATGAATGCTCCTGCAACTTTTCAATCTCTTATGCATGAGTTATTCAAGCCTCATCTTAGAAAATTCATCTTAGTTTTCTTTGATGATATATTGGTTTATAGTGGCAGTCTAGAAGATCATTTGAATCACCTCCAAATAGTGCTCCAAATACTAATTGATAATCAGTTAGTAGCTAACTTGAAGAAGAGCATTTTTGGGCAGTATAGCTTGGAGTATTTGGGACATTATATATCAGCAGAGGGAGTATCCGTAGACCCTAACAAAATCGCAGCTATTGTCAATTGGCTTGTCCCAAGAGATGTTAAGGCACTAATGGAATTCTTAGGATTATTAGGCTACTACAGGAGATTTGTCAAAGGGTATGGGAGTATAGCAAAGCCACTTACAAATCTGCTATGTAAAGATAAGTTTCAGTGGGATGACTCAGCACGGAAAGCATTTGAAGCACTCAAGCAATTGTTAATTACTACACCTGTTCTGTCATTGTTGGATTTCTCCAAACCCTTTGTAGTTGAGGCAGATGCATCGGGTGTGGGCATGGGAGCAATGTTAATGTAGGAGGGCAGACCAGTGGCTTACTTAAGCCAAGGATTCTCAGCTAGAAATCAGCTGAAACCTGTCTATGAAAGGGAATTGATGACTATTGTATGGGCAGTACAGAAATGGAGGCACTACTTAATGGGAAGACACTTCACCATACGGACAGACCAAAAGAGTCTGCATTTCTTGACTGATCAGAGGTTATTAGGGGAAGAGCAGCAGAAATGGGTTACTAAGTTGTTAGGATTCAAGTTT
>JANIHZ010000007.1:419343-429489 GCA_027478365.1 Erythroxylum rufum | reverse complement strand
TAATAAATATAATTTATAATTTCAAATATATGTAGTATTAGCAAGATTGAACTATTTTAGTTTATGCTTAATTTTTCAATTAAATATTCATACTATTATATTGATTATTCTTTTCAAAATAAAAAGGATAAAAATCAATAATAAGGAATTCGAGTACAAGTAAAACAGTACATAAGGGGGTAGCCTTCAATACATGAGATCATAAAAAAATTTCTACTTAAAATAGAAGTTTAGAAAACATGGAAAGTGAAGTAAAAAATCAAAATTTGGATCTTCAAGTTGCACCTTCCAACAATACGAGTTCTCGGATTCTTTCCAACATTTCTTACATGAAGATTAAGGCTACATTTTGTGTAGAGTTGAACCTTTGAACATTCCTCTCTTTCCATATGGTTTGCACAATCATGCAAACAGCTGCTATATGGATGAACTTGGAAGAGATCTTTGAGATGATAGCCATTGAATAACATTAGAAAGTGTATGAGCTTGAGAGTTCCATATGCAGTGTAACTTGATTGATTCCCATATTTGGTTAGTAATCTCACGCATAAAGAATAAATGATCCCTAGTTTTCTTGGCTATCGAGCAAAAAGGACAAGACATGTTAATATTTAAAAATTTAAGGCAGTCTGTAGTGTTAAGATGATTCTGAATGGCAAGCCATCATAGAAAGGAAATTTTAGGAGGGAGTCTCTTGAGCCATATAATGCGATGCCACTCCACCGTTGGTTTCTTCTTTCGTAAGATATCTCTCATAATTTTATTTGAAAGATGATTGGTAGGTCAGGTGTGCTAGAAGAAAGTATCTTGAGTAAATGGATTAGGATAGTAATGGGGTTGCAAATGTCTAAGAACTACAGGGAAATTCTAGTTACTTCCTATGATGAAGGAGTCTAGTCTAGTATAGAGTGGGAAGTTAATAGAATTCCTTTACATGCTTGTAGAATTGATAAGAGCACCCTGGCCAGACCATGTCATACCATAATGATATCAACCTCCCATTGCCAACAGAATAGGAAAGATCATCTTTAACCAAATGTGTAAAATGTAACAATTGATTAAGAAAGTAATAATTGGAGGGCTTCTTGTATACTTCCCATGTACTATGACCCCTTGAGGAAATTGGAGTGGATCCACCTAAGCCATATTGAGTTCCTGTCTTTAAGAATCCTCCAAATCCTCTTCAGAATGATTGTTTGGTTAATAAGTTTAATAGAATATGTACTTAAGCCCCCTTATGCTTTAGGAAAACAAATATAAGACCATTTAATTTTTGCACAACCCTTTACACCAGTCGAGGAGTTCCATAAGAATTGTTTGAATATTTGCTCTATGGTCTTGATGACACCTTTTGAGAGGAAGATGTGCAAGGTCCAATAAATGTGATGGGAGTTAAGGATTGAATTAATGAGCTGGAGTCTCCTTACAAAAGATAGAAATTTGTTTTTCTAGGTACTGATTCTATACTAGATTTTCTTTATAAGTGGTTTGCATTCTAGAAATGTGAGTCTTTTTTGTAGAAATAGGAAACCCTAAGTATAAGATAGGTGGAAACCTCTCTTTCATTCCCTTAATTGAAGCAATGTTTGAGGCCATATTTTAGGCTCCTTTAGATAGAATAAATTGGTTTTGCTAAGTTAGATATGCAGTCCTGAAGCTGTTTTGATTTTATAAAGAGCTTGCATATAACTGTTGATTGACTCTAAATTTGCTCTGCACAAAATAAGCAAGTCATCAGTAAAAGAGAGGTTAGTTAACTTGATTTTCATACACTTTGTATGATATTTGAAATCGATGTTAGAGTTTACTTCAAGCTTGATGATGAAATTAAGAATTTCATGCATAAGATGAAAAGGTACAGTGAGAGGGGTTTACCCTACCTAGGCCCTTTTTCAGCTTTGATGTAGGATGAGGGACTGCCATTTATTAGGATTAAGTAACTAGTAGTTGTCAAGAATTATTTAATACAATTGATATAGACCTATGGAAAATTGTACTCCTCCATTATCTTCCAAATAAATTCCTAACTTGTACAATCAAAGGCCTTATGAAAATCAATCTTGATAGTGCAATTGGAAGTAGAGTTTGCTCTTGAATAACCTTTGAGAAGCTCCTACATAATTAATACATTATCACCAATTTTTCGATTGCAGATGAATACTCCCTAATTTTCACTGATGAGAGGAGCTATAACTATTTTCATTCTTGTTAAAAGGATCTTTGAGATGATTTTATAAAGAAAATTTGTACAGGCTATAGATCTTATGTCATTGAAGTAGTTTGGAGAAAAGGTTTTTGGTATTAAAAATAGGAATGCTTTGTTTATTTCCTTGAGAAGCACCTCTTTGGAAAAGAACTATTTCACTACATTTTTAACAAAGGTAATTGTGATATCCCACATTTTTTGATAGAGAAGGACATTCAATCCATTAGGACCAGGGGCTTTCGTGCCCTCCATCTTGAAAACAGCTTCCTCTATTTCTTTATCCTTCACTTGTTTGATGAGTATGCTACAGAATAACGAGTTTATTTTTTACGGATTAAGTGCATTGAGGATTGTAACTGAAAGAGATATATAATTTGGAATTCCAAGTAAATTGTTGAAGTAGGCTACAACCTCGTCCTTAATATCCTTTAGACTTTGAAGGATCAATCCCTCATGATTGGTGATGGACGAGATTCTAATTTTGTTTTTGTGAGTTAGGATGGAGTTAAAGAAGAACTTTGAACATTTATCTCCATCCTTAAGCCAAATAATCCAAGATCTTTGTTGAATTAAGGAGTTATAATGGTTGACTAAAAGCATATAATACGAGAGAGCTAGTTTTTCTTTTACAATAAGTGAAGGATCTTGTGGTGAAAAAGCAAGGAGTTATTAGATATCAGTGAGTTCATTCCTTGCAATATAACTTCTTCAGTTAAACCTTGTGAAGTATATAGAGATTCAAGCTCTTGCTTGATGCGTTCAACTTTTGCACACATATAACCTGTTTGGTTCCACTAAAAAATAAAACAACACCTGTCTTGCAATCATCAGTGAACCCCGACATATGAATCAAGTAGTTGTTAAATCTGAAGGGGTAATGGTTGGTAGCCTTTTGAAAAAGATTCATAACTTTAATAGGGGTATGGTCTAAGATGAGAGGGTCCTGAAATATGGCATACCTTTTGGGAAATTGTGCAAGCCATTGGGCATTAATTAATGCTCTATCTAGCTTTTTTTTTTTAATAAAGTAGTATAAGGATTGTATATTTGACCAAGTAAACTTGTGGTCAAAAGAATTCAGGTCTATTACTGTTAGTGTGTCTGCACATTGCTTGAAGTCATCTGAGTAGCTTTGAAAGTTGCAATTGGTTTGAGCGTTAGACTGATATAATATGGAGTTGAAGTCTCCACATATTAACCAAGGCAAACTGGATGCTCTGCTGAAATCAAAGGGATTATTCCAAGGAGTAGTTCTTTGGAACCCGAAATTACTGGCATAGATAAAAGATGCAAGAATTTCATTTTTCTCATGCATAAAAAAGATTTTAAGATGCATAAGTTGATCAGTTGAGTTGAGGAGTTCCATTGGAATTTCATCAGGCATGATTTTAGCATTCATCTGTTGTGAGTGATTAGATATCTACTACCAATAAGGTCCCAAAATAGGTAGCCAATTAAGATTCTCTAGTTTTATTTTTGTTTTAAGTAATCCTACAATTAGAGGCATCTCCCTCTTGAAAAAATCCCTTAAAGCTGCTTGCTTTGTTGGGCAATTTAATTCTCTATCATTCCACCATACTAAAAAAGTTTGTTTTTGGAGCTTTTACTCTTGCTCCTTTGAGATTTCCTCCTCTCAACTGTTTGAAGTGGCATTTTCAATTCTTCTTGTTTATTATCTTCATCATTTATAGCTTGAGGACTTGGTGAATGTGTTTCTTCTGCTATACTATTTCTTGTGGTGTGAATAACTGATGAAGAGATCAATCTGATTTTTTTATTAGCTAAATTAGTGCTAGTGTTATCAAAAGATGGAGAATGTACATATTTGGGGGTTAAAATTGGTGAAGGTCAATTAACTTGAGAAGGCTCTTGATCTATGAAAGATGTCTCAACATGGGAGTGAATAATAGCATTAGAAGCATTTTCATCAACTGATATAGCCTCTTTAACCTCTGTATATATTCTGGGTATTTCCTCTATAACAATCATGTTCCCCATTAACTTGGAACAATTTCTAGTTTGGAATTTTTTCCCAGTGGCTTTCCAAACTTTCCCTTGATGTTTGGGGAGAGGTTTCCATTGATAAGAGACAGTAATACTTTCGTCCTATAGATTGTGTCCCTCACCTAGCCTCATAATAGGAATTTCAGTTGGAAGGTCAATAAAGATATCAACATTAACACAAATGTGGGCATATCCCACTCTTTTTTCTTAGAAGTAGTTTCATCAATGCAAAGGGGTTTTTCTATAAAGCTAGCAAGGGCACTCAAACCTTGAGTGGTCCAGTATTCAAGAGGGATTTTATGGAAGTGGATCCATAGAGGAATATTTTGAACCTTGATATATTCTAGCTTCAAGCTCAGTTGTTAAAGCTTCAAGAACAAAGATTGGTTTCTAACATGCCAAAGTCCTTCCTCTAAGATTTTATGAGCTTGAAAGGCTAAGTTGAAGGTGAATAGAATGAGACTTTCCTATGTTAGAAGCACATTAGCTAGTCCTTTACTATGCCAAGAATGATGAGCCCATTTATGGATGATTGGGAAGGGGGACATTGATCAAGGAAGAAACCAACTAGGGTGGCTTCCCAACAACGTGCTCCTTCTTCTAGAATTTATCTCTCTTTATAGACTATTAACTTACCATTTATTTACATAGGAGGCTTAAAGGTTAGGCTTGATGTTTGGTGGTCTCCAACTACTTGCTTCCAACTCTTCCAAGGGGTCAAGGCTACAAGTGTTGTGGTGGTGGTGCGTTCAGTTTGAGGTTGTGTAGTGAGGGGTGGAGGAGGAATGGAGGAAGGAAAAGTTGGAAATTCATCTTAGGGGGAGTCAACTAAGGTCGGCATATTTATAGACCAAAGCTAGGAAGGGGAAAAAATAGCTTTGGCAGGGATGAAAAGCTACAAAGAAAAGGTACAAAAAAAGAAAGGGAAAAGGGTGGGAAGTAAAAGTCTGTTGGCGGGACTAAAGTGCTCCTAAAAATCTGGTATTCGAGAGAGAATGTAGTAGGAAGGAAGCAGAGAAAAGGTTGAACATGAGTAATGGAGTTTTAGAGTTTGAAGAGAGGAAGGTGTAGAAGGAAGCTCAATGTGACTAGTCAAGTCTACATAAGGCGCCATGCAAAGAGGTAGTTGAGAGCATCCCCTGCGATTAAAGCTCCATTACTTGTATCTCTATGGAGTACTAAACATTAATATTTGATAAAAGAGACACAGAGCTTTTGCTAGTGATTCAAAAATATTGATTATAATAATTCAAAAATATCGAAAAAATTTGAATTACATTTTGTACATAGTTTTTTTGGTAGTTATATTCTTTTACTACGTCTGACATACACATTGATCATTTAAGTCTTTCCTCCTAATTTATGCTATTCCCATTAATTATTCTTTGAGCTATCCTTAATTAGGTACCATACTAAATAGTATCTAAATTTACTAATCTTTACATAAGATATTTTTTACATCTCAAATATAAAATATACTGTTCTTGCAATGAATATTTGCATAGATACACGAATAAAAATCTTACAATAGGTCACTTCAATGTATTTAGTTTTTAACAAGGACTCACAATTTTTTAAAATATTTTTCACACTTTGTTTAATAAAATTGATTAATTGCTTCCTGCAAATTATAATGTGTATTCGTTTTATTGGCTTATTGATATCCATTTTTTTTAGTGCAACAACTAAGAATATTCTAAAAATAATATTTTGGTACATAGTGAACTTTGAACTAATGATCTCACCATTTTATAATTTGAAAAATGTTTTATCTTATAATTTAATTACTTAAAAGAAAAATTACAAAATAAAAGTTACATTTAACAAGTAAAACGAAATCATAAATATAAACTGTACTACATATTGCAATATAACAGATAAAGCAGCTGTTAAATGACAATAATGACAAAGTACTTATAAGTAAAAGCCAGTTATTGGGATTGATGGAGGGCAGGTGAGAGAGCAATATAGTGACAGGATATAATGTAACCACGTCCCCCTATATGTGTGTTTCTCGTGTACATTCTTGGTTATGCTCGAAGCGTACTGAGTTGAGAACGAAAGTCTACCTTAATTCTGACTTGTTTTAAACATGTACTGGACTCATGTTCCAAGTGACGTTTCGAATTCATATTACTTGCAAGCAATTGTCTAGGCGGGGTCCAATGGATATAATAAAAGGAGAAATAATAAAGGTGAATCCAGCCGGTCTAGTTGAAAATAAGGTCAAATATATAAGAGCTTTCGGTTATGGCCCCACTTGTATCATGTACAGTGTAACAACAGTGCAAATGGAAATGTTGGAGATAAATAGAGGTAGATGGTCAAATCAACTTTCGTGGTTCCCCAAAACCCCAAGGCCAAGGGACTAGCTTTTGGAAGGCCTTCCGTGTTTCTGTGCCAATGTTTCCTTTGGGATGGGTGTGAGTGTGACATCAATCTAGTAATGCTTTCATTTCATCAAAGCTGCCCACCGTATGCATATAAAAGGAAAATAATTATTTAGTCATCTCTTTATGTTTCTCGCTCACTCGCTTTTCTGCATGGAGGAATATTTTGCAATCTGTCTTATCTCGTGTGGTGCAATTGGCAATTAAAAGTAACGCCAAGCATGTCCCATCTCTGAAACGTGATTCCTAATCTTGCCTTTATTCTTTATTGCCAAAATGGACCTTCCTTTTAGAAGTAACCTTAGCTTACACCACTCACTTGACTGTAATTTTTTCATGGTCAGTACGGTGTCCTCCTTAACTCTTCAATTATACAGATCCAAGTTTCTCTTTTTCAGGCCATAGCTTTTCGACCAATGAGATTGAGTTCAATAAAAAGTTTAAAATGTTGAAGGATTTAAATTGGCATGCCGCGATCGAATTGGAAACAGGTTGTCTCTAAGAACCTGGTCAAGCTTGTACTTCTTCCAAGGTATGTTGTAATAAAATCTGTGAATCTAATGATGATTTCATAGTGAAAGACACATTCATGTCAATTATAACCATGTTTTTATACGGCACAGCAAATCTGTGCAATTCCAAGTGTACATGATCTACCTTGTATTTAGGACAAGGGCGAACTATCTGAAGATTAAGTTGCTCATTAGTTGAAGAGAAAAATATAATAAACGGCCTATAGTTGCATATACAACCACGACATGGAGAAAACTTTTGGCCTATGGTCGGTTGTTACTAACTTATCCCCCACCAAGAAGAAATAAAACATAAAGGTCACCGACAGCAAAGAGAAAGGAAGAAATTAATAAGGCCAAACTTTTAAGGAGTCTGGTCAAAATGAGAGTGGATGCAAGGATATCTATCGGATACTGTTAACTATTTGCTTATTCTATATGGAATTAACTATATGTAACAGCTATGTTTGTTTTATTTGTGTAATGCTTCACATATTACATCAAATAACACAAATGTAAGTTTAAGAGAACCATCTATAAAATCTCAAGAGATTGTTCATGTGATGAAGTTATTATGAATGATTGTTACTTCATACTTTATTTGTAATTACTACATTTATTTTATAAAATAGTTCTTAAATTCCATCAAACAATATAAGAGGACTACCTCTCGAATTCCATCAAACAAGATGGGACTTCAAGGAAAGCAACTATGTCAACTGAGGTGACGAAACTCTATTTTATATAGACTTCTTTAGTAACAAATGTTTTATCCTTTTCACTATAATCAATTTATGCATTAATTCTAAGCAACCAAGGGATGATGTAGTTCTTTAGAGGCATAAAAAGATGTTGGGCAAGAGAAAGAGCAAAAATGTTAATGATGATGTCACGACTATAAAGGAGCAAGCACCTAATGAGGTTGTTAGGAGTGTTGAGTTGGCAAGTGGTGGTGTGGAATTGCAACCCAATGATGAGGTTGTTAAGAGTGGACAAATGCAAAAAATGCATATGAGGAGGTACGCCCAGAGATAATGTTGAGGCGTAGCACTAGGATCAGAAAGAAATCACTGAAGGTAAGAGAAAACAAAGGTATATGAGTTGGGTTGTGAAGGGAAGGGAGGAGGACGATTGTGAGACAAATTTCTCCTCTGTGTGTCTTCTTCTTCTTATCTGAATTCCCTTCCTCTGATTTCCTTTCTCTGAAGTTATATTTTCTTTTGCTGGTGTTCGTGACAATTTTGGTGCTTTTATTGAGAGGACCCTATCATGGCAAAAAGTGAGTTAAGAAAAGAATTTTAGATGAAGATTAATAAGCTGCAAGTGTTGGGAGAGCAATGAGATTTTGTGTTATCTGAGAGAATGGAAAAGATCCAAAACATAATGGAAGATATTGTTAAGGCAATGACGAGTCTCTCTGATGAGTTTGCAGCTTGGAGGCTTGAGGCTACCAGTGGGTCCTCGAACTTCGTTACGAACACTCATAGTCATACAAAGCTTGCTAAGATCGATTTTCCCAAGTCCTTTAAATTGGATCTTTAGAGTTGAATAGTATTTTGCTTATTGCAACACTTCCGAAGTTGAGAAGGTGGTGATAGCATCTGTGAACATGGAAGGCGATGTCATGGCTTGGTTTCAGCTAATGAAGAAGATGAACAAGTTCACATTATGGGCTGCTCTGTCTAGGGCAGTTGAGCTACACTTTGGGCCAACTAAATATGAGAATCCTAGGGCCCAACTTTTCAAGCTCATTCAAATTCAATCAATGCAGGAATACCACACTCGCTTCATGGTTCTCGAGAATAAGGTGGAGGGAGTGGCCACATATGCATTTCTGGATTGCTTCATCAGTGGCTTGAAGGATGAGATCTGGCGAGAAGTGATTTCAAAGGAACCGGCAACGTTATCGAAGGCAGTAGCTCTGGCTAGACTCCTCGATGAGAAGAACACACCTAACTGGGGTTTCTTACGGAATCGAAACTATCACTTAGATAACATAGTGAAGAGTTCGGGTGGAGGATATATCTCCACGCTGGCAGCTCCATTGGCAAAAACAATGGGGGGTTCCCATATTCCCATAACTTCCTCGGTCTTTACGCCTTCAATGGGAAAGGCACCATTATCTCCATTGTTACTGAAGCCTATGACTAAACCTTTAATGTCGGTCAAGCATTTAACTCCAGCGAGGTATAGCTGAAATAAGAGAAAGGCCTCTGTTATACTTGTGATCAAAAGTTCATGCAGAATCACTGGTGCCAAAATTGACAGTATTTGCTCATGGAGTGTAGTCTAGATGACGAAAACAATGAAGAGGGAGATCCGAGTCCAAAGTCTGATAAGCACGAGGAGCAGGAGGAAACACTCGAATTTCTCCATTTGTCTCTTCAAGCTTCACAAGGTGCACCTGGTAAGTGTATGATTCTCTTTCATGGATCTATATTCGGAATTGATGTACTGATTTTTTTAGATGGGGGAAGTGATAATAATTTTATAAAACCCCGGATTGTCAAACATTTGATTATGGCTAAGGAAAAAATTCATGGGTTTAAAGTTTTAGTTGGAGGTAGTTAAATTTTAAATGGAAATGCTATGGTCAGAGACATCCCTCTAATTATTGATAACACTCGAATCACTACTTCTGCTCTAGTTCTAGTGCAACTTGTTATGATGTTGTTTTAGGGGCTGACTGGCTTGCCACATTAGGAGAGCATATATCTGATTATAGTACATCTACATTAAAAAAATTTCAAAATGGGACATGGGTCACTCTTAAAGGGGAACGTAACAGATTACCTAAGGTGGCTTACTTCCATCAATTTTTAAGACTGTGTGACACGGATGCAATAGAAGAGTGTTACATTATAGAATGCTTGGGAAAAACTAAGGTTATAGAACCAATCTTGGAATTACCCAAAGACATGCCGCTTGATTTATAAGAACTATTGTTGAAGTATAAATGTTGGGTCCGGGATTCGGTACCTGGGGCAACAGGCCCAGCCATAACCCCCAGCATACCCCCGCGGCCCACACAATT
>JANIHZ010000007.1:373962-388411 GCA_027478365.1 Erythroxylum rufum | reverse complement strand
TACCCTCCAAACTTTCCTAAATTTACAATTAAGCCCAAAGTTTAGGAATCTCCAAAAATTTTATTTTTATTTTGGTCCTTGGACTTTTGAGAATTATAATTAAGCCCCTTAACTTTATAAAATTACACATTGGTCCTCCAAGAATTGAAAAATTACATTTAAGTCCTTTAACTTTTGACAATTTGCAAATAAGCCCTTATGTACATCAACTTTTCTAATTAATTTTTCAAAGTGTCCAATAAGTCTATAAATCATGTCTAATCACCTCTAAGGCATTAAAACACATTTAATTTAACCACCATGGTCATATCCATCCAATGGACTCGGTTTTATCCACTTAAAAACTCATATGTCGGAAATCTCCAAAGATTCCGCATTACCTATGGAAGGGCATATAACATTATAAATCATTTACATATAAACCCAAATGACTTGAACTCATATACAACCATATGTATATATCAATATATAGTAGTATTTCCAAATACAGTACAACACAAAAGGGCTAACTGATAAGTATAAAATATATTTATATTTTGCTATGTTTTTTGCTATATTTTCCAATATAAATTACCATAATTTAATTAATTTATGTTATGCTTTAGGTTATTTTTTGAAGATGACTCCTTGGAATGATATTTATCAAGAATTATAGAGAATTACAAGTAAAAATATAAAGAAAATCACAATTCTCGGTTGAATAAAGCCTTACATGTAGTCATATGCCATCCTATGTCCATCATTAAGACACAATATAGAACATGACCTATAGAGAGATTGTGTGATATTGAAAAAAAAATCCATAAAACATATCCTAATCCACAAATGAGCTATAGACCACATATTAATCACAAGAGAAATAGTAGGACCCACAGGCTATGAGCACGTGTGTGTTAAAGACTGTGTCCTTCCATAAAGAAAGGAGAGGTAGGACATAGGCATATTAGAGTCGTATCCCTCTTTAGAAATATTTCCTAGACAACTTAAGCATTGCTTCTTAAATTAGTCATAATTTTCTTATCCAAACTCTAATTGAGATAATTCAAGAGGATATGTAAATTTTAAAGAGAGATCTACAAATTTTTCTTTTGATTGTAACAAGTTTTAAAAATATCTATAATTTAGGACATAATCATATCCCAGAACATGGATCTAAAGTGGAAACCTTATAAATAGAGTTTAAAACACCCCTAAATTGAAAGGAATTTTCATATTATTTTAATCCAAATATTGGGTTAGCTACTAAAAAGGAGAGAAACACCTATGAGGAGCTTCAAACAACCATTCTCAGGGCAAAAGAAGATCAAAATTATCCCAATAACTAAGAAATTTGCATTAGAATATTAAAATAAATAATAAAACTCCTTCTATTTTTATTTCTTTTTATTTCCTTGTTATGTTTATTAATTAAAACAAAATGAATTGATGATTATTTCATATGCCTTAATAGGGAAACCCTATTATTAATTGATTTATTTTGATTTATGAATATTATATATTTATATGAATTGAATTTGATTAGGTTTAATGTGTGATTTAATTATTCCAATTTCTAAATTTTACAATGATTTTCTTGTCGAAGCCTTAACAGACTTTTCTTATAAATGGATCATACATTAAGTAACAAGGGTTAAATGGGATACTCAATAGTGACCTACATGATCTTTCTAGTATTAGGGTGAAACCTTTCATGAGAGTTCACATATCTTAATGCATTTAAAGGGGTTATAGTTTGATATAGATATAGGTTAACTATTTTGAGAGTAAATAGTTTTAGCTTGAGAGAGGTAATTTTAGTTTTGAGGAGGTCCTATTTGTCTAAATTAATATATCCATTCTATAGTAATTAGATTATGATATTTAAGATGATATTAGGGAGAGTTCTTATTTAGATGATATTTGTATCTAATTTTTTCATATGATTACATGCTTTTTCTTTCTATCTCTAGTAGTTGTTTCCTCTTGGGTTTAAGTTTAGTTTTAGATTTAATTTTCCATCATAAAAATAAATTATGTTGTTTTAACTGGTAGAAGTTCGAGAGTTTACAAAATTACTATTGCTTCCTTGTGAGATCAATACTCTATTCATTACTATATTACTCCCAAACAATGGTAACAAATCAAAGTTTAGAAAAAGTAATCAAATTACTAAACTAATAAAAAAAAGGATAATTCAAGTTGTAGTTAAAGTTTAAGATAATGAACCACTAGAGTTTTTAGGTTCAATTGTGTGAAATTTCAATTATCATGCAAGATTGGTTATCAAAGTAGAAATAATAATTAAACTAATGTATATATACCTTCTTCCTAGGCACACATGTATATTCTATTAGGTTACAACCCTATAATGCATAATTCAGTCTAATCAAACTTATTAAGTATAGTTAATCCCTTTAGTTATCATAAAAATCTAGAATATCCTTATCTCTTAATCTAAAGTGTCTGCCTCCTAGTGTATAGATTATACTTCATCTCCTAGTCCTTCGTACAATCCTTAAGATTAAATCTATAATGGTCATCCAAAAATCAAACAATCAAAGAGAATAAATAAAACCAAGTGATATCAAGTCATCCATTAATAATTAAAATAACCATCACAAACTACATCCTTAAGTAAGATTTAGCTACTAAACATAATGAAAATAAAACTAAAATGAATCATTTTAATATAGAAGAAAAGAAGAAAAATAAACAAGATAATATCCAAATTGTGTCTAAGATGATTTTTATCTTATTCCTATCCTTGCTCTTTGGCCATCTAGATATTATGAAAGCCTAAATCAGTAGCTGATGGCTTAAAGTGGCTATCACACATATCTCTAAAAGAACTCTCTAAGTTAACCATAATAAGAGTATTTATAATTATGATTACATAATAAAGTCTTAAATTGAAATAGTGTCTTTTGCATATCCCTATATCATTCTACAAGAATCAACACCAAACTATATTATAAACTGTGCCAGTTAACTTTTAGAACGCTTCACGTAAAACCTAACAAGTCCAGGACCATTCATAAGAACCACTTTGTGGCTAGTTACTACTTCTCTAGCTTATCTTTTGAACAACACATACACACCTATTTTAATTACAACACCAGTACTAGTTTGATCTTTTTTTTCCTCCTAACCATAATATAACTGGTACCTACCCCATTCCTATATCCAACATTTATTAGGAAATGCTCTCAAATATTTTAATTTAACTCAATTTTGCCTAAATGCCATCCTTTTTAATAGAGAGCTTAAACAAGAACTACAACATATGTAAGCTATATTAAGTTCATCCTCTAAAATTCAACAAAACATAAGTTAAATGCTCTTAAAATCATTCTTAAAACATAAAGCAGTTAAAACCTATCAAATTCTTCCATATTTAAGCAATTAATTATCTTCAAGGAAATCAATATCATTTCCCTTAACTTGTAGAAGTGACAAATCTAAGAAAGAATTCAGCAAATCAACTTAGATTTTTGATAATTCATCTAATTGCAAAGATCATCAAATTGTTAGAAATTTAGCTACTTACATTAAGTCATAAATTAATGCTATTTAATCCATAATCCTTCAAACTTCCACTAAATCGATAAAACTTAACCTAATGTAAAAAAATGAACATAAATGAGAAGTTGCTTCAACTTTCAAACATTTTTATATCCTTTATTAAATAAAATAAAAAACATAAACTTTAAAATTAACACAAGCGCAATTAGAAGCTTGTTTGAAAAGTCACCTAAGCTTTTATCAGGAGACCAAACACCTTGTTATGAATATTCCCAAGTACTTAATTAGGTCACCATTTTAAATGGCTACTAGCACCACTATTTAAATTGAAAATTTTTTTTCTTTTATTTAAGCCAATGGAGTGAATTAATTTTATTCTTACTTATTCACACACTCCTTTTTTATTTGGGATAATGAAAATGCTTAGAAAGAATTTACATCTAAACTAATTTTTTGTAAAATTTATGTGGAAAGTATTATAATGTAAATTAAGTATCCATTCTCTACAATAATGAAACAAATTAAAATTAACTTAATCATTAAAGCTCATAACTATTTGCCTAAAAAATCAAACCACTGTAACAATCAAACTTTGCTCCTTAAAAAATTGATAATCATAACATATGATCACTAGTGATAATCCAAAGTACACCAAAATCAGAGAAGATGTTTGTCTATATGAATTTTATAACACTGCGCTAGTATTATTGATAAAAGCCATTATGTCCACCCAATCTAAGACATAATCCACCTCATTAGTCACAATAACCACTTTACAACTAATTAGATTCTGCTTCTCTTTCTTGTCTTTCATTTTTTTAAAATGTAAATAAATATATATTAAAAAGAATGATGCCCTAGGCTTGGGCCTATAAAAATAAAGTTTTACTTAGGCATACAAATTATCCAGCATAAGACATTAGGAGGGATATGTTCTTACTAAGCACTAATTGGTTAAGGAGGAAGCTCAAATGAGTCCTCATCATGTAGGGAAGGTCTATAAGTGTAAGAGGTAGATATGATCTAGAGAAATACCACATTACATATCCATAATAATGGAAAAATATATCTACATATTCTTTCTACTTAAGCTAATACACTTGTTGTTCCTTGCATGTAGCAATTGCGGGGGATTAACAACTTTCCAACTAGGTTCCAGCCATGTAAGGAGGGCCATGCATATGTACAAATAGGTAAGGGCGACTTTATCCTTGATTGATCTTCTTGAGATATATTCGCTTCTCTTTAAATTATAACAATTATTAGCTACAAGCATTCTAAATATTAAAGCTTCCACTTGCATGATCCTAAATAAAGTGTGTACTAAAATGTTCTAACTAATCCTAAAGTGATGATCTCCTATCTCATAGAGATTCCACTTCTCCTTGTACATTAGGCTACATATGGTGTTCATATTTTTAGGATCATTAATGCCCTCTACCTATTGTATATAATGTTATATAAATTATGTGCTTCCAATTTTTCATTTAGGAATCTTTAATAGTTCCTTTCATCCTATAGTTTATAGATATCCCTGCTAAAACATAATTTAAATAGTTTGAAGTTAGTGAAATTTAAATAGTTTCACTTTCTCAAGAGAATAGAACATTATTGAAGTCACCCATAATAATCCAGGGAATTATGATTTTTAGAGCTAGATCTTTAAGAACATTCCTCAAATACCTCCTCTAAAATATAGAATTTAAAGCATAGATAAAAAAAGTGACACAGATTGTTTCCTAAAGCAAATTAAAGAAAACATATAGATGCAATAGTTGATCAGTCTACTTAGTGGAGATAATTTGGGTTTTATTCAAATGAAAGTAGCTAGATCCTTTCCAAATGGTGAGAAGAATTTGTGACACTAAAACCAACTTGTCTTTCATGCAAACATACTAGTACCTATTCCATTTATGACTTTGACACCAATTTGATTCTACTTCCCAAACCCCGAAACCATAATGTAAAATGTTTGTCTGAATTCCACATCTAGTGCCAATTATTTACTACTCCCAAACGCTCCAATTTGACTAAAATTTTCCCAAATGCCATCCTTTTAATGAGAGAGGTCAAATAAGACTTGCAAATATACATAAGCTATGTTACGTATCAAATCTTCTAAATTTATAAAAAAATTTAAATGCTCCAAAAATCATACCAAAAATATAAAATAATGTGCACCTATTAAATTCTCCCATACTTATATATGTGACAACTCTAGAAATAATTCAACAAGTCAATCAAGATTTTCTATTATTAATCCAATTGGAAAGGTCATCAATTTTTTAGTAATTCAACTATTGCCATTAAGTTACAAAGCAATCATATTTACTTCATAATCCTTTAAAATTCTGTAAATTCCATAGAACTTAACCTAGTGTATAAAATTAACATACATAAGAAAGATGCCTCAACTTCTAAAAATTTTAATAAACCTTATTAAATAAAATTTTAAAAAAACATGAACTTTAATATTAACACATGAGCATTTGGAAGATTGTTTTAAAAGTCATCTAATTTTTTATTGTGATACAGAATACCTTGTTATAAATACTCCTAGTTACTTAACTAGATCACCATTTTAAATGACTATTGGCACCACTCTTTAACTTCAACCTTTTCACTAAATGTGAAGCCAATAGAGTGAATTTACTTTATACTTACTTATTCTCACACTCTTTTTTTATGATATAATAAAAAAAGCTTAAAAAGAATTCACATTTAACCTAATTGTATGTAAAAATTCTAAAGAAAGTATCATAGTACAACTTAAATGTCCATTCTTTAAATTAATGAAGAAAATTAAAATCAACTTAATTATTAAAGCTTATAACTAATTTCCTTTCAATCAAATAAAAATAATAATCAAACTTACAATATATGATCTTGATCAATGTACAAAAAATTTCCCAGATTTACTCGTATTAAGTTATAACAAAATTGAAAAGCATAACAATTAATTCCCTCTTTTACAATTAAAATATATATTTTCCATTATATATCCAATATGAATATATATAAAATAATGAAAGGATTTAAGGATAGCTTGTACCCTGATAAGAAAGGCTCTGTAGATGCATTATTAGAAGTGTGAACTAACAGTGGGTATTGCAATCTATTAAGTGAAAGTACTTTAGAACATGATTAGAGCCATGACCTTAACTTGCTTATCATGTAGCAACATACTAAAAACTAATGTTAAAGATCCTAAATCTACCAATTTAAAATGAAAACATCTAAATCATTGAGTTATGTCCCAATAAGCTCTTCTTTATGAGTATTTTATTTGGACTTGATCAAGTAAAGCTATACATTAAAGATAAATATGTGAACATGATCCACGCGTTCACTCTCAAAGTAATTACTACTTATTGACTATGAATGACCTTTCATCTACGTCTTCAACTTTATTGGCACCATAAGGTTTCATTTTCATTACAATGAATGGTCCTAACCATTTAGGCTTTAATTTCTATAAAATCAATTTCAAATGAGAATTAAAAAGCAAAAGTTTGAGTCTCGCTTTAAATTCCCTCCTTAGGATATTTTTATTATGGAATGCCTTAGACTGGTCTTTTTAAATTTGGGATTTTTTTTAATGATTCTTGTCAGAACTCATCAAGCTCGTTCAATTCTAAAAGCCTCTTTTGATCAACCAAACTGAAGTTAAAGATTAGTTTCTTTATCTCTCAAAAAGCCTTTTACTCAACCTTAATCAAATGATGTAATAATTTTTTTTAGAAATAAAAGATTTTATATTCCAAAAGAAAGAAGGCATAGCCTTACAAGAACATAAGCTAGTATGAGCTAGCTAAAAATAAGATGGATGGATCAATATCAACTATAGGGCCAGCATTAAGTGAAATACAATGTTGATAAGATTTATACAGCCAATGCTTCAGTTAGTTGAGTCCTCATAACTAATCCGTAAGGGGAAATTTCCATTGGAGCCTTAAAAGATGTCTTATAAGCTTAAATAACATCATTAAGTTTTAACGTCTAATCCTTCTTAAAAGTATTAACTATTTTTTTAAAAAAATAAACTCCCACTTATATACTTCAACTTACCCACTTGTTTGAGGATGATAAATGGTGAAAGTCCTAAAAGTGCACCCATTCTTTTTTAAAAATATCTTAAACTTATAGTTATACAAGTAAATGTCATTATCATTAATGATAACCCAAGACACCAACTAAGAGAAGTTGTTTCTTTCTATGAATTTTACAACACTTTCTCTCTATAAATTTTGCAACACTACATTGGTGATATTAGGAAAAGTAACTATGTCCACAGTTTAAGGCATAATTCACTACAAATAGGATGTAGGTGTTTTCAAAGGAAGAAGGGTATGGCCCCATAAATTTTATTCCTCAATTTTTCAATATTTCATGTTTTCTAGCATTAGTCACCTATTATCATAAAGCTTTTAGCATAATAATTTAGCAGCAGCCTTATCAACACTATGGTGTCCGCCATGGGGAGAAGAGTAGCACTGTTTTAGAATCTGTCCCATCTCTTATTTAGGTACACATCTTCTTATAATCATATCAAAACATATTTAGAATAATATAGGATCTTCCAAATACTACAATTTAATTTTTGAGAGAAATTTCTTCCTCTAATGATAGTGAAGATTTGTTAGGACAATTCTAAAGATAAGGAAGTTCATAAAATACATAAACCAAGGGCCTTTATTGTTGTGAGCATACCAAAGCATCATATCAGGAACGTGGTTTTCAGTTAGTTCCTCATCTAAATGGTCTCCTTTCTCCAGTCTCAAAAATTAATATGTTATTAAGTTCTCTTAACCTTTCTTTTTTCTAATTTCCAAGTCAAATTCTTTCGAAAGAAGAATCCAACAAATTAATCTTAGTTTAGAATCCCTTTTAGATAAGATATATTTTATGAGTATAAATGACAAGATAAGATCTAAAACTCTCAAAAGCAAAGATAACAACTAAATTTTTTTTAGAGGTGTTATAATTAATTTGAGCATCATTACAAACTTTTCTATCATAATTTATAATATGAAGTTTTTTATCCTTTTTTGGCCTAAAATAGTCCTCACTGCATAATTGTTAGCATCACATATCAACATAAAAAGGAGGTTCCAATTTGCTATAGCCATGATAGGAGTTGAACTTAACTCCTTCTTCATTCTATTAAATTCAATAAGATATTCATCAATGATTTCAAAAGGAACATCTTTTCTTAATTAGTGGCATTAGTAAATTTGTGGAAATCCTTTATAAAATTCATATTGAAATTGGTATGGTCAAGAAAACTATTGAGTTTGAAAGCTAAAGTCAAGGTGATAATATTTTTATAACATCCAATTTAGCTTAATTGACCTTAACTCCATGTTTAGAAATCTTATATCCTACCACTATTCCTTCTTATACCATGAAATGACATTTTTAAAATTAAGTAATAAATTGATATCTTTACATTTTACAACATATGTTTCAAATTAAGTAAGCAAACATCAAAATAAAACCTAAAAACTAAAATTTTGATCTATGAATATCTAAATTTATTTCTCTATTATGTCAAAGAAATATAACTATCATACAATTCTAGAAAGTGGATAAAGCATTGTACAATTTAAAATGCATCCTCTAATAAGTGAAAGTGCCATAAGGACATGTAAAAGTTGTCTTTTCTTGATTCTTTAGTGTAATAGAAATTTGGTTGTATCCTGAGTATCGATCAAGAAAGTAGTATTTTAATAATCTTTCCTATATTTGGTTAATGAATGATAAAAAGAATTACTCCTTCTAAGAGGATGCATTTAACTTCCTATAATTAATGCACACATAATAATAAAAGGAAGTGCTCCTTTCGAGTGCTTGCATTTAACTTCTTATGATCAATGGACATCCTTTGCAAGTGATAGTCCTAGTGGGAATTAACACATCTTTATCATTATTCACCACCATCATATCTCTTTTCCTTGGTATAACTTATAAAAAACTCATTTAAGAGCTACAAAAATAAAGTATAATATTCTTACATCTAGGAGTTAAATTAGCTCATTGTATATAACTTCTTTCATATTTGGATAGAGTTATCATTGGTTCTCCATACTAGACTTATGGTTATCATTTATAAGGATTCTATGGGAACATAAAGATTGATTAATCTTATGAATATCTAGGATAGACATAAAGTAGCCATCTTATGCTCTTGTAGAACCTTAAGCAACTTATCTTTCTATATAGAATAAAGAGAATAAGAAATAATAACATGATAGGTGTTATTTTCTCCTACTTATGCATAAAACAATTTAGAATGCAACTGCTTTAATTCCTATCTAGGTGCCTATTATATAGATGATAGGAGTTTAGATTTTTCTTCATCTAAGTCCTTAAAACTTGAAAAAATAATCAGGGTTCATAACCGTCCCTTTCCAACCTAAAAGCACAATCTATAAGATTAGACTTCACTTTTTTATGATTAATTCCTAAAGCTAAAATGCTTCCAAAGGGTCAATAAAGGTAACTTTAGGTAAGGGATCATGCAAAATAAAGTAAAGAATAATGATTTTATAATATTTGTTGTTAAAAGCAAGCCCCCTTCAAGAACTTAAAGAGAGGGAACTACTCTTTTTCAACCCCTAATATTAGTGTCAGCTTGTGCTCAAGCACATAAATTAGTGCTCCTCTAATATTCACGAACGGTCTCCCTAAGATGATGAGAACCTTATTGTCATAATCCATGTTCATCATTAAGAAATCCATGAAGTAGATCAACTTTCCTACTTTTACTATTAGGTCTTCCACTACTCCAATAGGGTACCTGGTGGACATGTCAGCTTGTTTGAGTGACAAAGTCATTGTCTTAAATTCTCATATTTTAAACTTCCTATAGAGAGATAAAGGCATTAGGTTAATAATAACACCTAAATCACATAGGCATTTATGAATTTTGGAAGCCCTAAAATGGTAAGGAAATAATATAATTCACTTGATTCTTTAACTTTGGAGGTATTCTATTTTGTAAGATCATACTACTCCTCAATTAAAGGCATCATAGTATACTTCTTAATTTAATTTTTGTTAGAGATGATCTTATTTAAAAACTTGGTATATGAAAATATTTGAGTTGATAATTTAGTGACAAGTATGTTAATAACTTCTTAAAGATCTTTGGTAACTTTTTGAAGTTGCTTTCATCATTTCTTTTATTTAACCTTTAAGGGAATGGAATGAGTGGCACAGAGGGTTTAATAGATGATCTAAGTTTTTGTTGTTCTAAGCTGGTGCCGATTAAAGATGAGATCGATGGTAGTAGCTTCTATTTACTCTATTCTCTTCCTCTTCCTCTTCCTCTTCCTCTTCCTCAATATTTTCTTACTTTTACACTTCTTTCTCTCTAGTGGTTATAACGTCAAGTGTTATCTTAGTCCTCAAGTTGATGACACACACTTGATCTCTAAATTTTACCTTAGTATTACTATAAAGCTTTTCTTTTACATCTTTCACTACTCATCTTGGCTAACTCGCTTGCATCTATAAATAATGAATGGATGCACTTGACTGCGCCACTTTTTTAATCTTACCCAAGTTATCCAATTTTTCTTTGATGGAAGATATATATCACTTAAGCATTTCTTCCATCCCATTACCTTATAATGATGGTAGTTATTAAAATCGAGGTCATTACTAGATCCTAAGTGGTCCTATAAGTCTGCCTACTCTTGCTCCTTGCTCCTTCAAAGAGAAATTTGGGTGATTTCTCCACCTTAGATTATTATAACTTTTTATACATAGATAGTATTTTGATTGGCCTTTTTATAGTAACTTGAGGTCGATTCCATATTTATGTATGCATAGCAAAGATGCCTATACATGACATATTGATAGCACACTTTCAAATTGCTCATAACTTGTTCAACAACATCTTTATCTATTTCAAACGATCAGCTACTTGTGATGCCAAGTATGAAAACACTTGAACCTAAGCAAGAAACTTTCAAAATTTTCCCTTATAACCTTAGTTGACAAATTTATAGCTAAGGTTTTAATGATCTCCTTAACCTCTTAATTTTTTTTTTGTTAATATGGTTTCTTTCACTACAGTGTCAACCAAAATTTTACATATATGCCCTCTCTTAAGGCACATAGGTATATTCAACTAGATAATTACTACCTCTCGATATGAAATTTAACGTAATCAAACTTATTAAGCATAACTAATATCTTTAGTTATCATGGTAATCTAGGATATACCTATCTCTAAATCTAAAGTGTCTATTATCCTAGTACACAAATTATAATTAACCTCTCGGTCCTTTATGCATTCCCTAATATTGGATCTATTATGACCAATCGTAAGTCTAAAAATTAAGATTAAAGAGAATAAATTCATTCTTAATCCTAACTAGGGATTTAGCTAAATATAATAAAAATAAACACAATCAATTTTAACATAAAATAAAGTAAAGGAGAAAGGATAAAACAATATATCTCAATTATATCTAGGTTGATGTATATCTTCTTCTAGTTCTTGCTCCTAATCCTTCCTAGATGTTAAGAAACCCTAAAACAATAGCTAATGACACAAGTTGGCTATCAATAGCTCTCCAAGAAAATTCCTAAGTTAATTGTAAAAGATTATTTATAGCTAAAGTTACATAAAAAGTAATAAAGTGATTAAAATTTTATTTTTGCATATCCTTAGTTGTGTTATGACAACTAACATTGAACCAGCTCCTTAGATGTTCTATAATGTTCTAAACTTTGCAACCAAGTAAATGGTTAATGTAGTAGTTGAAAAAACCTTGCATTATAAAAATTCAAAACCCATCCTAGAAAAAGGTGATTATTCAGAGAATTACCAACAACTTTAGAATAACCATAACAATAACACAAGTAATCTAGGGTAAGGAAACCATTTAAATTTCCTATAGGAATACCAGGCAATTCAAGAGCCACCTTCACCTGGATATTATAAGCAGTAACAGTGTGTGGAGAAACAAATCATGGAAGAATTAATGAAAGAATCTATGTCCATATACAAGGCTCAATTTTAAAATTAAGAGGCATCAATATAAAACATAGAAAATAGATTGGCTAGCTACCCTAGTTGTTAATTGAGAGACCTCAAAGATAATTGCTTAGCAACATGGTGAATAATTCTATAAAACATTAGAAGGCAACCAACTTGAGAATTGAAAAGGAGCTGACTTATGACCAGGACACAAAACTTTAGATAGATTAGGGTGTTGTTAAGGAAAAAAAAAAAGAAAAGAACAATGATGATAATCTTAATAACTAATGAGATAAATTTATCTTTTTTCTTTTGACGATCCCTATTATTATCTTAATGTGATAAACACTAAAGTCTACAAAATTTTTAAGGTATCTTAAGCAAGATGAGGGGGTACCATAAGATCACAAAAAGGTACGGTAGGAAGTGATATCAAATGAAGGAAAGTCAATCTTTTTCTTTTGTGCACTTTATGATCATTTCGTTATTAGATTTTTTAAAATTCAATTTTGTATATTTTATTATTTTATTTCTGATGTCTTTTTTATATGTCTCCTTTTCTTGTTTGTTTGTTTTTTTTTCAAATTCTTGATCCTAATATCATGAATATAATCAAAAGAAAATAGCATTCAAGAATAAGGATAAGATAATTCTTTTATCTTAATAACTTCATCTTTGGCCACCTTTTGCATAATTTCATTTATTTATTTTCTATGTTATATATGTGTACCTTATGGACCATATACAAATTAAGTATAGGGAGTGATTTCCTTAAGTCTTAGTTTATTTACGAGCATCCAGTCCATTAGCATTTAACTTAGTAAGTTAAATTTTTAAGAAATTAGGCAAGGAAATTAAGGTAGTTAAGTCAATATATTTGAAGTGATGTCATCTTATGAGTTGATTATATTATGTTAAATAGACAAAATTTTTGATGAGTAGTTTAGTTGAAACGTGATTGAATAGTCTTTAAAAAGATGATCATATTGAATGATAAGACAAGTTTATGATTTTGGTACATTTTGATTTTTGGGTATGGGTTCTTGAGTGGATGATCAAGCCTTGTTGATAGTAAATTATGAAAACAAAGAACATACTTGGGCACTAATAATTTCTATTCTGATGATTTTGATTGAAGCAGTAAGTTGAAGTTATAAGAGGTGTTAGTAGCAAGTTATAATTGTAACATGGTTGAGTAAACAGAGATATTCATGACAAGATACATATCCTTACATAAAAATATTGGAATGACATTTTATCCAAGATAATCATACTTTCTAAATATATTAAAAAGAAAAGGAAACCAAAACTTTTGTTATGGCTTGTCAAATACTTCTTGGACTTAGACTTTTACATTTTATGTCTCTACTTTATATATGATGTGAAATTGTTTGAATTGAGTTGAATTTGAAAGATTGTTTAGTTAGGTTAATATTGAATTATAAATTAGTATAACTACCTAGAGATCTAGGTAGTTGATGAATTGGATGAATTAACTAATAATGGTGATACATGATCATTTCGATTGAATTGCTGAACTTTCCTATTCTGTAACTTACCTAAAGTGATGTCTTTTGAAATTAAGTTGCTTGACGACAATTAGAAACTTAAGTATAGGGGTATTCGATGAGAGTAAAAAATATCTATATATTAGGGGTATTCGATGAGAGTAAAATATACCTATATATTACTAAGTATTTTGTTATGTTTTCATATAAATTACTATAACTTAATTTATTTATGTTATGTTTTTGGTCATTGTTGAAGATGTTGTCCCAAAATGAAATTTATCAAAAATTGTAAAGAATTGTAAGCACAAATATTGAGCAATTACAACTTCCGGTTGAACATGGCTTAGCGCACAGTTGATTACCAACCCTTGTCCATCGTTCATGAAATTAGGAAAAAAACATACCCTAGAGCATGACTTAGACAAAGACATGGTATTGGAAAAAA
>JANIHZ010000007.1:136438-153426 GCA_027478365.1 Erythroxylum rufum | reverse complement strand
ACCCTCCGGCCGTGGACGTAGGTCACATTGACCGAACCACGTAAATCTTTGTGTTCTGTCCCATTTATTTTTGTCTATCTTTATTTTTCGTTACTACTATTTCAGGCTATTAAATTCAATCGGTATCCGATCCGAGGGCATTTTATCTTAACATATAAGTTAATTCTAAACAATATACTCTTTCAATTTGTAGTATTCATAATTATACATCTACACTATGAATTTGGGGTATCCTTTACAATACTCTTCCTCAAAACCGACTTGAATATATGTCTTCCACAACTAGCTCATCGGTTGATGTGCCAAATTGCTACTTTAGGCAATCCTTCTGGGAGGATATCCCCTACCTTCCCAACAATTGGGATAAAGGATAAAAATACCAACCCATTACCTAATTTCTCCTTTATAATATGCTTGTCAGCCTCATCATATTCAGGACTAGATCACAAGCAATAGCTATGGTAGCTTTATTATCAAAATACAGCTTCATCAATAGTGGAGTGGTAACTTTTAACTACCACAAATTCTACGAGCAATCTCTCTAAATTCTAAATTCTACTTCAACGCGATTCCTAGCTATCAAATTTTCTTTCTTGCTACGCCATGTAACAAAATTTCCACCAACGGGAGTGCAATAACTGGACGTTAATCTTTTATTATCTGTAGTCGCAACCCAATCTACATTTATACATACGTCCATTCATATGATTATAATATCTGAATAGTGAATCTTTACCCAGCTTTCTTGTAAGTATCTCAAAATATTATAGTCGCAACAAAATGCTCAGGTCTTGATAAGTGCATAAACTAGCTTACACATTGATAGACTATGTCTGGGCGTGTAGAGTAATTTTCCCACCAATCTTTAATATTGATCTCTAAACGTAGCTTCTTCAAGTTTGCAAATTGAACTTTAAGATTAGGATCTATTGATTTCTCAACAGCTTACACCACAGCAAGCTTATTTCCCGAGTAAGAAACACATATATCATTTGTGAAACAAACTTGGAACTTCCATATCGATGAAGTATTTTAGAGTATGTAAGTCATTGATTTCAAATTCCCTAGTCAATATCTGCTTTAGTTTCTCAATTTCGTTTCTATCATCACCTATCAAACTAATATCATCAACATAGACATCAAAACAGAAACTTCACATTATTATCATGCATATTAAAACATAGTATGATCAGCTTAGCCTTGGCTATAACAATGACACCCTTAATATCTTTCCCAAAAGATTCGAACCATGTTTTTGGTTAAACCAGTGCAAGATGTTTTGTTTCTTTTATTGATGATTGTACTCATGTTACTTGGATTTTTCTTACGCAAACATAAATCTAATTTTAGTACCTTTCTCCCAAATTTTTGCTCATGGAGCAAAATTCAATTTGGGACAAATATCAAAAGATTAAGGGCAGATAACGCTAGAGATTATTTCAATCAAGTTCTTATCCTATACTTTCAGAAAGAAGGAATAGTTCATGAGTCATCTTGTGTGCATATTCCACAACAAAATAGGGTAACATAAAGAAAAAATAGTCATCTCCTTGAAAAAATATGAGCCCTATTATTTCAAAAGAATATTTCTAAGGCGTTTTGGGAGAAAGCAGTTCTTACAACCACTCATCTCCTAAACAGATTGTCTTCTAGAGTCTTGGGTCTCAAAAGTCCCACGGACGTCCCTTCAACATTTTTCTCAAATCTAAACACTACCAACAATCTTGTTCCAATAACTTTTGGGTGCATGTCATTTGTTCATATTCATAATAGAAGGAAATTAGATCCTAGGGCTTTGAAATGTGTCTTTGTGGGCTATTCTTCAACTCAAAAAGGTTAAGGGTATAAGTGTTACCACCCTCTATCAAAGTAGTTTTCTATGTCTACCCTCTATCAAAGTAGTTTTATGCCTCAATAGATATCACACTCAATGAACAAGATTTGTACTTTAACAATCCTTGTCTCCATGGGGAGAATTCAATTAGGAAAGACAAAGAAAGTTTTTTGCTTGATTCGATTCTTGTGTCCAATTCTAAAGCACCAAGCGTATCTTTTTATTCATCCTATCTAAACCATATGCCAAAACAATCATTTGACCATATGCCTGAACAACCCATATTTGGACCCATTCCTAAAGCACGAAGTGAACCACAAGAAAAATCTAATTCTACCCTTGGAGATTTGAGATTTGGCAAAGGCAAGATGTTCAACAGAAAGAAGACGTTTGTTCCTGAACCTACACAGGTCCAAAAGTCCAACTCATATTCTTCACATGAGGTAACAATTTTCAATCCTGCATTGTAAAATGAAATTGAAGGTTATATGGATAATGATCAACAGGACCTTTCTATTTCCATAAAAAAGGAACCAGAGAGTGTACAAAATGACCATTATACCCTTTTGCACATTTCTTATCGTTTAAAAACTTTTCACCATCCCACGGAGCCTTCCTTATGATCCCGAGTACCATTACCATCCATACCACCTTATCTAAGGCTTTATCTAATGAAAGATGAAAACAAACTATAAATGTGAAGATGGAGGCATAGGAAAAAAAACAAAACTTGAGAATTAGTGAAATTACCTATAATAAAGAAATCAGTGAGTTATAAGTAGGTATATATATACAATGAAATATATACAAGGTTGAGAGATACAAGGTGCGGCTGGTAACAAAAGGCTTTACTCATACTCATGAGATTGATTATTTAGAGAATTTTGCTCCTTTTGCGAAGATGAATATTGTTAGAGCATTATTGTCATTAGTGCCTAATGATGGTAACTGTAACAGTTTGATGTCAAGAATACAACAGAGATTTAGAAGAAGAAATTTACATGAAAGTTCTACAAGGTTATAGGAAGAATTTCTATTCATACTATGTGTAAGTTGAAGAAGGTACTATATGGCCTTAAGCAATCACCTCGAGCATGGTTCGAAAGATTTGCAAGAGTTATGTTGGCTATAGGATAAGACAAAGTTAAGGAGGTCATACATTGTTTATCAAACATTCTCCTTCAAAAGGAGTTACAGCTCTTCTAATGTATGTTGATGATATAAAAGTGATGAGAGATGATAAAACAATTGCTAAGTCAACAATTAGCTAAGGAATTTAAGATTAAGGCATTGGGAAGGTTGAAATATTTCCTTGGAATTGAAGTTGCACATTCTAGGCATGAGATTTTTATATTACAGATCTTTTGATAGGCAAGACAGCGTGCAAACCTACAAGCACTCCTATTGATCCAAATCTTAAGCTTGGAAAAGTAAAGGAGGAGGATGCAGTAAATAGAGAGATGTATCAATGTCTAGTAGGAAGATTAAATTATTTATCTCACACCCGACTATATATAGCATATGCAGTAAGTGTAATTAGTCTATTTATCCATACTCCGAAGGAAGTTCATTTGCAAGAAGCTCAAAGAGTACTTAAATATCTTAAGGAACATCAGGGAAGGGTATTTTGTTTAAAAGGAATTGAGTTTTGGTTCTTGAGGCATCGATGCAAAAGAACTTAAAAGTATATAAAAGAAATAAAACAGGAAAAATTAGTCAACCACAAGTCTTAATTTGGTGGGATGAAGATCGAGAATTGAGTTGATAGCAAACGATAAGGGCTGAAATTCAGATTATGTTAGGATTCTTTATTAGATAGGAAGTAGTCGTAAGTTAAATATGTTGTTCTATTTTACAAATGTTATCTTAGTTGTATAGAACATATAGAATTTTTATAAGAATAGGATTTTAATTTGTTAGGAAAATTTTCCTACTAGAATAAGGGTTCTAAGACCTCTATATCTATATACTCAGCCCTTCAATAATAAGAAGCAATCTGGAATTTTTCTACAAACTTGAGTTAAGGTGTGATGCTTTCTTCTAAGAGTGATTTTTAGATCCTAGGATTGATTCCTAGTTTCCTACCTTCCATTTTATGTGTTCCTTACTAAATTTCAGCAAAACTAACTTACATTCTAGCCATATTAAACTCTAAAATCCTAAGTCTAAATCTCTAGCAATCGAACCTTAAAATTTTAGTATTCCTACCCAAAATTCAACTTTGAAACTTGATATTCCAGCAGCCTAATATCAGCCATATTTCCTAATTTTGTGATTTTTAGCTACTCGTAAAGAATTATTCTATTTGTCCTATATCAATTTGGTATCAGAGCTTTGGTTCACGATGGCAACACATAGTGGAACGGCATATAGAAGAATATTCAGCGACCACGAGCAAGATGAAGATGGATTAAAACATCTTCTAGATAATGGTACAAGAGGTTTGATGGTTTTGATAACCCCTCTTCTAAATGACATCGTTTTGGGGAAATAAAAACCAAAGTGACGTCGTTTTGAGGAGGCGTTCAAGCCTACCCAGGCCTAACACGTTGATTTCGGATTGGACTGGACTTAATTTGCCAAGCCTACTCATTGCAGCTCAAAAGAAATCACATGTTAAGGAGTTGGAAGATATTATTAACTCATAATTTGAGATTAAAAATGTCGGATTAGGAAATATTCTTGTGGAATGTTCTGGATGAAATATTCTTGTGGAACTTGGAATATTATAGATTTGTTCTAGACTGCAAATACATAAGTTTAGGCTTTAAACAAGCCCATAAATATACAAAGATCTATAGCTATAATCTCCTAGTTATACTTTCCTAATTTAGATACCTTAAGTAGCTATATATATGCAAAGTAGATACCTGTAAACTCATCAGCAATATAACAAAATTTCTTATTCATATCAGTTTACAATATTGAATAAAAAGATTACAAGGATATTTTAAAACTGGGAAATTTAAGTGATGATATGGCATCATGTCTAAGAGCAAAAGTACACCCACTACATCTATGCCATGGTATCAGATACTAGCTCATACTGAATATGCCCTCACTGAAAATCTAATTTACTGAATAACGGCCTCACTGAAAATCTAATTTCACTTCAAAAGGGGAAGAGATTTAGGTGTCAACTGGCAAAGAGAAAAAGAAAAGAAAAAAAACAAGGGGGTGTTGTTGGGTGAGTGGTTGCATGACTGTACTGAGTTTAAAATGATTTAGCCAAGGCCTATTTGTCATTATAATGTAAACTATGGAGAACAAAGTAGACAGAAGCTTTAACTATATCCAAATATTCCAGCTTGACGTGCAAAATGAGGAGAACAGTTTGAAAGCAAATTCAAATACAAAGAATAACACAAATACATGTTATTTAAAAATAGCAATTACCACAAAAAGACTATTGAGGGAAGATAAGACTGAAAGAAAAAAGGATAACAATCTCCTCCACACCCCAGCATGGCAGATTACAGATACATGAAATTACTTGCATCATTTGACAGAGTTCCCCTTAAGAAACTAGCATTCCTAAAGGCCCTTTTTCCTTGAACAAGTAATAAAGCCCTTTTCAACATAGATGCAGCAACCACTAAAAGGGAGAGGGACATTAGAAACAAAAGAAGAGTTTAGATTCTCACAACCACAGGTTGGATCTATCATCCATTGGCAAAAAACCTTACCAACAGAATAATATTCATATGAAATGTACCTCTTTGTAAGCATAACGGCATTCAGAAAAGGCACCTGCTGCTCCACCAGTGGATGATTGGTCTCCCTGCTCATCAACTCAAGCACATTAACAGTCAACATACAAACCAACAGGAATTCTTAAAACCCAAAAAAATTGAATCATAATAGCTGAAATCAGTTCAATTGATGTATTTATAGAAAAAGGTGATTTTGAAACTTGAAAAGTTTACATGAAGTCCACTAACCAATTCAAAGTGATGATGATAATTCATGACAGTAAGGCAAGTTTGTGAGCCAGGTGAAAAATGTGTGGCTCAAAAGAGAAAAAAAACTTCTCTTTCGATGAACTCATATCCAGTCATCAAAATTCCATGCTATTAGCTGGACTTGTAATAATGACAATAATTAATCTTATTTTTTATACTAACCATTGACTCTCGTAATTCTTTCCGTGAAATCTCCAGAAGTCCAAGAGTACCAAGTGATTGCAGCTGTGAGTCAAAGTAAGGTTTCTATCATTCCCATGCTTTAAAAATTACATATGAAAATATCGCAACAAGTAATCTTTTATTCCCAGATTTAATATAAGATAACATCCAAAGTTAATATGGTTTCAAGGGCACTCTTTCATGGTGGCAATTACCTTGAGGACCCAATCACACACAAATGACACTTCAATGCAAATGATTCTAGTTCCAATTTAACAAATTCAGCTACATATATCTGAGATATGTACATTTCACTAGCAATCATTTTTGAAGCAGGAAAGCTTGATTATCACATATTTTTTGTTTACTTTTGTTTAAAAAAAAGCACAATATTTTTAAGACAAGAAGGAAAAGTGGTGTAATGGTTTTGTAAACTAAGATATAGGACAATAATTCAACAATGACTATTTTATGGAGGATTTTAGCAAATAATGTAATCTTTTATGAAAGAAGAAACGTTTCTTAATCCAACAACATGCAGCAAAGGAACTCACCAGTATTATTAATGCTGTACGCCCTTCTCTTGTGGACTCTTCGAGTGCTCCATTCTTTTTCTTGTTGCCTAACTGTTTTCTCAGCTTATTTAACACCTGCCGTGCTATCCTAACAAACATAACTGTGTATGAATGTAAGATTCAAATGGAGGACAGTGCAAATTAAACCCATCAAAAAAGACAAGTAGGGATATTTTCTTTGGCAGTTTAGCCAACAAATACCATATGGATATTTTCTTCCAAAAGATGACCAATATTTCATCCCTCCTACTTCACATTTTTCTAATTCAGTCCTATTTCATTTTTCTTTTCAAATTTCAACTGTTAAAAATAAATCAAACATATTTTTTAGGGTTAATTACCAAAAAAAAACTCAAAACTTAATTTTGTAATTATAACCCAAACTTTAAAAAGTGGCAATTAAATACCTAAACTTTCAATTTTTCTCAAATATAGCCTGACGTTAGTGTTTCCGTTAACGGAGCTGAAGTGACTGCTAGGTGTATATCAATTTCCACGTCAGATTATAATAAAATTAAATTAATTGTTAGTAATTTACTTTGAGGGGATTAGGCATACAAGGGAAGGGAGTAAACAGACAAGAAAAAAAAATCAACCGAAAACCAATCTCTATACAAAAACGTATGTAATCCTACAGAAGCCCTTCATTCTAATAACAGATGCTCCAAACAAAAAGATGGTGCTTTTGAATTTAATAGTGACAATAGGTTGCTACTTTCAGCATAAGTCTCTCATATTGAATACCCTCCATCGATATATTATTAACCTCACCAAATGATGCTTCCTCGCACCACCTATGGAACCTCCTAAGAAACCTCCTCCCTCTTCAATGTCTTCCTTGTTGTTCTTCCCTTTATATACCCTCTTACTCTCTAATTTCCACTCAATAGCAACAAAAGCCTCATCTTTCTCTTCTTCTTCATCTCTCTTTGAACTCAATTTCCACACTATCACTAGCTAATTAAGCTTTAAATGGGTTCTCTGGATGAATCTTCACCCTGAGCTTATCAAACAACACCTATTAAGAGACATCACTTCCATAGACAATTTCACGTTCATCAACAACCTTAAATTGTACACCTCTGATTCTAAGTAATCCAAAAGCCATGACAAACATAACCATACCTCCCCCAACGTCACAACAGTTAAGAACATAATCGAGCTTACAAACCAAGAGAAGCATTATAGAGGTGTTCATCGACGACCATGGGGAAAGTATGTGGCTGAGATTTGGTAGTCACCATGGTTTGAGAACTTTTTAAAGAGAGAGAAGTAAGTTAGTAAGAGAAGAAAATGGAAAATTTTCAAACGAAAGAAAAATGGGACTATGTTTAGAGTTAGTGAGTGAAGAAGAAGAGGGACTTTAATCACCATCAAAATCAATTAACTTAGGGTTTTAGGTGAGTGGCAGAAGGGGGGCGGTGGTGGGTTTGGGTTTTTTGTTGTTCAATTTAATTTTATTAAAATTTAACGTGAATTTAGCATGATACATGGCATCCTACATTTACTATAAAATAGCTACGTCAACTCCGTTAACAGAGACACTAACTTCAGATTATATTTGAGAAAAATTAAAAGTTCAAGTATTTAATTACTACTTTTTAAAGTTCAGACTATAATTACAAAATTGTATAAACTTTAGGATTTTTTAGTAATTAACCCTTTTTTTATGTTAACTCCATTTGTAATTTAACAACGCATATTGTTATCTATGGAAAAATAAAAAAGAAACTTCTACCAAAGTTAACAGGTATTACTTAATATATTCTTTTGAAGGACTATATGAGGTATGATTCATTATGGTATAATAAACAATTAAAAAATGTATTCTAGGTAATAGAAGTCAAGGAAATGAAGCCCTTATCATTTTGAAGCAATGAACATGAATAAAAAACTTAGAAACAATTTTAGGTAGGCCTCATAGTTATTTAATCTCATTCACATTGAATTCATTTTCTGTTGAAGAACTGATATGTAGACTAGGTACAACAATTATACTAGGTGGATACTATCAAGGCTAATCGTAATAAGTTGAATCGAACAATTATGACAAAGTGAATTGAAACTAGTCCAACATCTACTAAGCTTCATAAATTAATTTGGCAACTGTCAGTTGAAACTAGTTTAACATGCCCTTGTTTGTGATCTAGTTATAGGCACCCTAAAATCACCCAAAAGCTCTGGTTGCAAGTTGTCTTTACGTGTCTTCCTATTGAAGATTTTAGAGGAATCGATAATCTTCTTATTACTCTTTTACGTTAAAGATACGATTACAAGAGTTATATATAGATGACCTATACACTTAACCTAATATAGGAAAATATACTATTATCCTTAATTACTAATTATACATAATAACCAACATTCTCCCTCAAGTTGGTGCAAAAATATTACACATGCCCAACTTGTAGACAATGGTATGAAAGGCTCGACCATTGAGTCCTTTTGTGAAAAACATCAACTAGCTGTTTTTCCAACAATACATGGAACAAGCTCAAGACACCATCAGTTAAATTTTCTTTGATAAAATGTCGATCAATTTCAATGAGCTTCGTTTGGTCATATTGAATAGGATTATGAGCTATACAGATTGCAACTTTGTTATCACAATACAAAGATAGCCTATCTTCTCCAGCCAACTTCAACTCTGCTAGCAACTTCTGCAACCATAAAAGTTCACAAACACCTTAAGCCATAACACTATATTCTTCTTCTGCACTTGATCTTGCAACCACACTCTATTTCTTGCTTCTCCAAGTGACTAAGTTACCTCCTACAAGTGTGCAATAACCAAAGGTGGATCTTCTATTATCTAAAGATCTAGCCTAATCTGCATCTATAAAGGCTTCAATTCGAAGATGACCATGTTTTGAGAAAAGAAGACCTTTTCTTGGGGCTGACTTTAAATACCACAAAATACAAAAGACAGCCTGCTTATGAGATTCTCTAGGATCATGCATAAACTGGCTCACTAAGCTAAATGCATAAGCAACGTTTGGTCTGGTGTGAGAAAGGTAGATAAGCCTAGCAACCAATCTCTAATATCTGCCTTTATCAACTGATTCTTCAGTTCCTGCTTCCAGCTTATGATTGCTTTCAATGGGTGATTTTGCTGGTTTACATCCCAGCATACCGGTTTCATTCACAAGATCCAGAATGTATTTCCTCTGAGAAATGAAGATTGCTTTTGTTGATCTTGTAACTTCAATTCCCAAGAAGTATTGTAACTTTCCAAGATCCTTATCTCAAACTCTTGAGCTAAGAGCTTCTTTAGCTGAGTCATTTCTTCTTTATCATCTCCTGTCATCACTATATCATCAACATAAACGATAAGAAGAGTGGTCTTATGTCTCATAAATAGGGTATGATCAGCATTTGTTTTGTTGATACCCAAAAGAGATCATGGCTTTGTTGAATCTGTCAAACCAAGCTCTGAAGGATTATTTCAATCTATACAAGGCTTTCTTCAATCTCAACTTTCCTTGATTTCTCTCATTATCAAACCTGGAAGAAGAAGAATCTCCATACAAACTTCTTCTTCCAGGTCTCTATGTAGGAATGCATTTTTCACATCAAATTGCTGCAAATCCCAATCCAAGTTAGCTGCACATGATAGCAAGATTCTGATTGTTTTCATTTTGGCAACAAGGGCAAATGTCTCCTGCTAATCAACTCCATAAGTCTGAGTGAATCCCTTTGCCACTAATCTGGCTTTGAATCTTTAAATCGAACCATCAACGTTGTGTTTTATTGTGAACACCCACTTGGCCAACTAGCTTCTTGCCTGGGGAAGTAACTAGTTCCTAGGTTTCATTCTTAGCGAGAGCTTTCATTTCTTCTACCACAACTTCCTTCCATTTTGGATTTGTGATAGCTTCCCTCCAATCCTGTGGAATAGACATAGCGGAAATAGACAAGGCAATGGCTCTATAGGAGGGAGACAAGGAATCATAAGAGACAAAGTTAGCAATGGAATGTTTTGTACACGACCCAACCCCTTTTGTCTGAGCAATGGGTAAATTTAAATAAGAACATCAATCTCCTCATTCTCCCTCTACACAAGATCATGAAGTACCACAGGCACCACTTCTTCATTGCTCTCCCCTTGAAGAGGTGACTATGTAATGCCAAAGTAAGTTTTAGACTCCCGAAAGGTAACATCCATACTGACATAAAACTTCCTAAATGGGGGGTGATAGCACTTATATCCCTTTTGGGTTGGAAAATACCCAATGAACACACATCTAAGGGCCCTCGGTTTTAATTTCCCAACATTCCTAGTATGGACAAAGCAGACACACCCAAAAACCTTTAGTGGAACAGCATAGCCATGTTTCCCATTTAAGACTTCTAAAGGAGTCCGGAATTGGAGAGTTTTGAGAGGCATTCAATTAATAAGATAGGTTGCCACTAGTATAGCATGCCCTCAGTATGACTTTGGAACATTCATAGTAAACATAAGGGATCTAGCAATTTCCAACAAATGTCTATTTTTCCTTTCAACTACCCCATTTTGAGCACTAATATAAAGACAACTAGTTTGATGAACAATCCCATGGGACTCAAAATAAGTACCAAACCTCCTATCCATGTATTCCATCCCATTATTAGTTCACAATACCTTTATCTTAGCATCAAACTGAATGTGAACCATGTTATGAAAAGATTGAAAGCAGGAGAAAACATCACTTTTTGCTTTAATCAAATACACCCAAGTCATTGTAGTGCAACAATCAATGAAAGTAACAAACCATTGATTTCCAGAAAAAGAAGCAGTTTGTGCAAGCCCCCAAACATCAAAATGAATAAGCATAAAAGGAACGACTTTATTATCACTTGAATGGTAAGAGTTTTTAGTATCCTTAGCATACTCACATGCATCGCAAGGTAAAGAATCAAATCGAGTTCTAGAAAATGAACTGGGTTATAGTTTTTCTAAAACAAAAAACGATGGATACCCTAACCGCCTATGCCACTATATTATTTCCTAGTTAACATCTTAATATTCCACAAAAAAGGCCAAGCCTTGACTATCTTCCATCATCTATAAGCCATCATGCTCTCTACCACTGCCAATTCTCTTTCCTATTTGAAGATCCTAAAAGATACAATATTCAGGAAAAAATTCAACCTTATAGTTTAGAGCCTTGGTGATAGCACTGACAGATAAAAGATTGAGGGGGAATTAACGAACACGAAGAACAGAAGACAACTTAATTAGCAGTACAAACAATATAACCTATCCCGGAAATAGGAATTAAAGATCCATTAGCCACCCTGACACTATCCTTTTTAGAGAAGGAGAGTAGATAAGAAAGCCTGTAGAAATGCCTATCATATGTCTATTCGCACTAGAATCAATAACCCATGAGTCAAGTTCACCAAAAGTGTTACCTGACTTGACAAAATAGGAAGTAGCACTGGAGGAAGAGTTGAGCTATGACAGGAGACGCCTGATATGCTGAATTTCATAAGAAGAGGGACTGTCAACTGAAGCAGACTTCTTGGATGATTCTACAGTTTCAAGCAAATTTGCTTGAGCCCTTATGGGGTTGGCTCGTTTTTCCCTCAAGTCTCCTATGCAACTTCCAGCAAGTCTCTTTTGTATGCCTTGCCTTTCCAGAGTAATCACAGCGCAGATGATCTTTATCAGAAGTAACATCCTTCAGCTGCTCATGAGTAATATGAGCTATTAAGCCTGACTTCTCAACTGGTGCAGTATAAAGCATGACACTTTTTTTGGTCTTTTCCTGTTGAATTAAAGAATGTGCCTCCTTAAGAGAGAGAGAAGGAGATCTACAAATAACTTGAATTCTCAACTGATCAAATTATGGATTCAAATCAGCCAAAAAGTCATACTCTCTCCTTTTCAAGCATGTTTTGAATCAGTACCGCATCATCAACACAGGCTTGAAAATCTTGATAATAATCCAATTCCCGACATAAACTACCCAACTCAAAAAAATAATCTGAAACAGTAAGCTCACCTTGCTTTGTGTCATTAATTTTGTTCTGGAGTTCAAAAATCCGAGCATCATTTCCCATACAAGAATAAGTAGTTTTCATAGCTTTCCATATCTTCTCCGCAGTGTTAAGCAGTAAATACTATCAGGAGAACTTAGGGTGCATGGAATTAAGACGAATGAATTATCAAAGTTCCATTCACTAAAGGTAGGATCAACAACAAGTGGTGGTTTCTTATTCCTATCAACATAACCCTGTAGCCTTCTAGCCTTGATAGATAGCAAACATGACCTAGACCAAGCTAAATAAGTGCTACTACCATCTAGTTTAATAGGACTAATCAGAGAATAGGGACTGCCATTAATAAGATAATGTTTCTCTACCTTCTTAGAAGCTTCCTTAGTATCTGACATAATAGCACAACAGAAGTGAAGAAAGGAACAGAAAAATGACTTCGAAACGACAGCAGAACCTGTTCATGAGAGGTTCAAAAGACCAACAACGTCGGAAGGGACCAGATTGTAGCTAGTCGGAATCAAAGAAGGCCGGTGAATAGGTCTGTCCAAAAACAAAGACAAATGGTGGCCGAAGGTGACGTCACACGCTACATGTGTTGGCAAGTGGAGGAACTGCCGAAATGGAAGGACGACGCTTGTGCTCACGCGCAAGGTCAGATGATGCCGAAAATTTGGGTACCAGCAGAACATCCCCTGGACTGTGCTCCAGTAACGACTGTGTTGAAAGGAGAGGAGCAAAATGTGACCTCTTCACAATTGCCAAAAGCCAGTGTAACGAAACACTATTCTTCCGAACTAACCTACTATAAAAGGGAGTAAACTCAAGCTTCAATTGGCAAAGGCTCTGATACCATGAAGATTTTTGAGGAATCGATAATCTTCTGATTACTCACTTACGTTAAACATACAATAACAACGGCTATATACAGATAACCTATACACTTAACCTAATATAGGAAAATACACGATTACCCTTAATTACTAATTATACATAATAACCAACATCTATCCTAAAATCACCTAGAAGCCGCCAAAGAGTGATTGTTTTTATATCAATAAAAAGAAATAATGAAATACTGTTGTATCTATTATGAAGTATCAACCCTAGTATTTTAGCAATACATACTTCATTCAATGTATGAAAGGCTAATTAAAATAGAATCTTCTTATACAAGATCACTGACAATATTAATATCATAAACTATAATACCTCATTATCAAAATATTCATTAAATCAATCTTGCTAACTATCAAATTTTCATTTCTCAATACTCAATGATTAATTACTTTGATGCTAAAGGGCATGCATCAATCTTGCTAACTACCAAATTTTCATTTTTCAATACTCAATGATCAATTACTTTGATGCTAAAGTGCATGTGCATATATTTATGGGTGAACTAAGTAGTCCTTTTCTACTTATCCCCTATACCTTGAAATAGGAGTACACCAGTACATGATAACCAACAAACCCTGGAACTAAGAAGGATCATAATAGTAAAAAGTACAAATGAACAACATATATGAACTTGTCTTGCTACAGTAAACAACTAATAAACCATAAGTTGACAAAAGGTTAAGATAAAAAGGTAAACGGTAATAGTAACTAGTAATAACTTGCAAGTTTATATAATATTCTAGATTTAATTAAATTCCTAAATACCATTATCTTGGTGAAAGTTCCATAGTTTATCTGTTAGACTTGACTTAGAATTTCACAAGTGTTAAGGATAATCTACCAAACCGTAAGTCAGCAATCCTTAACTAAACTAAGGAACTAGAAGGAGAAAATTCTTGCACAGCAAAGATTGGTAGTTGGAAACAAATATCAACATCTCCAGGTTCAATTATTCATCGAGCCGTATCCACTACAATGTCAGTGACATGTAATGGATAAGCCATCCAAATGCATATTTGTTTTTCATCTTCAGTAGCCATCCATATGTAATAAAGCAGTTAATTATTCAAATAAGTCATAAGTTTTTTTTAAAAATTAATATATTTCATTATAAGAAAATATATACAATCTAGAGGATAAAACTAACATAATCCATAGAATCTAGATTATAGAGATTTATGGTTCCTAGTAATCTTCTACATCTTGAGATCGAGGGAACTTGCGAGACCACTTAGTCCAGTATTACTCCAATCCCCATCTGCTCTTCATGTTACTTGTCAGATTTGCAGCTATTCCTTTGGCTAACATGGCTAATCTTCAATGTAAGAACATGGCCTGGAAAACCATCTCACTGCTTCTACTTTCTTGTTTGAATTCTTTGCAATTGCGCTCTTTCCATATGTAGTACACCAAGGCTGCCTAACTTAACCTGATAGCTTTGAGATCAGCCGCACTATGCACTCCAATTTTTCCCAGCTTTCCCAACCAAGCAATAGTTTCACTCATGTTGTGTATATTCTGCAACCGATCCTAGACTTGTTTGGTATACCTGCATCTAATCATGAGGGTGTTCCAAACTTTCCAGTTCTGCATTACATAACTCAGTTCAAATTGCTAATGGAGAACCTGATGTTATCCCTTGTAAGCAACCCTCCATTGATTACCATCCATAAGATGAATGAATTAGCTGGATTAAGATCACTATCCATACTAAGGCTGCCCACTCCTGCCTTGTGCTCTGTGTAGCCTGTAACAGTGTTTTACAGACTTTTGTGTTGAACTTCCTTGAGTTATCTGCTAGCCACTGAATTTCATCTTGCTCTCCTTCTTGACATCGAGGCAACTTTTCCATGATGAAACTGGCACTCCTACTATTGTGGAAGGGCCATATCTACTGATTATTTCGAATAAGCATACTTACTTTGGTAGTTGGATTCACCCCCAATTTCAAGCCCTGTACCTCCTCCACCTTATATAGAGAACCTTTACAGTGCCAATTATCATACCAAAAGACGTGTTTTCTCTTTTCCCAATCCTATGGAATACCTGACTCTGCATCCATTGTCTAGTTTCTAGAATTTCTTTGAGAGTGCTTGACATATCCTACCTTGACTGTAGGATCCACATACTCTTGTGCTTAATGAATACATTGTGCATCCATTTCACTCATAAATCCTCCTTTTTCGTAACATAACCACCACAAATTCCGACCCCTACTCAACCTATGATTCATCTTTGCAGAATGGATGCCCAATCCCCCCTGTTGGTTAGGTCTGCAAATTTTGTCCCACTGATCTTCGCTTTGCTTTTGCCTTAGTTTGAGTTGTTCCATAAGAAATCCCTAAGCCTCCTGTCGATTTCCTTAAGGATACTTTTGGGAATCGATAAATGGTTGATCCAATAAGTGGTAAGATTGCTTAGTAGTGTCTGAATTAGCTGTAGCCTGCCTCCATAGCTAAGGAATCGATTGCTCCATTGATTGATTCTGCCATGAATTAAGTCCAACAGAGGTTTACAATCCCCATCATTGATTCTTCTTTGAGAAATTGGTACCCCCCACGTATTGGAAAGGTAGTTGCCCTTGTGTTAATCCCATCTCGATAGCTGTAGATGCTACCTCTCTACTTGAGTTGCAAGATAAATAAAAAAAACTCTTCAAAGGGTTGCATTTTAAACCTAAAATTCCTTCATTACTTGCATGATTATATTAATCGAGTTTTTCTCAACCTTGCAAAACAGTAAGAGGTCATTTGCAAAAGCTAGGTGTGTGAGCTTCAAACCTTTACATCTGTCATGGAACTGGATCTCTGGATGCCACCGTATGGTATTTACAAGAAGAGTTGACAAAACCTCCATGCATAGGAAAAACAGGTAAAGGGATAATGGTCCCCATAATGCTTTGATCAGGTTTGTAGGTTCCCCATCCACCAAGATTGCCATAGAAGCAGCAGTTACACATTCCTCAACCCATTTTCTAAATAGAGGAGGATAACTGACTACCTTCAATATAGTAAAACGAAAGGTCCAGTTGATTGAGTCATAGGCCTTTGCAAGGTCCATCTTTATGGTGCAATTCCTCATTCTCCTCTTAGAGTGATAGCCCTTTAACAGTTCCTGGCATAGTAGGATCTTTGTTCCCACTGATCTCGATAAAAGCATTCTGTTTTGGGTAATTATCTTCCCCAGACTCACTCTCAGACTATTAGCTAAGATCTTCGTGATGGTTTTATAAAGAAAATTATAGCAAGCTATAGGCCTAAATTGTTCCATCTTCCTTGCATTACTCTGTTTGGGATTAAGGCAGATAAACGTTTTGCTCCATTCCTCGAGGATGTTCCTCTCTTATAAAACTCATCCATTTAAGCCCTGCTAGAATCTTTGCGGGTATATTTCTTACTGGCATTATAGTCCCAAACTGCCGAGTAAAGTATTCTAAGGCAACCCTCTTCTTACTTTCAATGTCCTCATGGATCCGCCCGGTGTCATCTTCTAGCAATCACATAGTAGTTAATAGCGGATAGCGGCGCGGAGCGGCTGACCCCGAAAACGCTATAGCGGAATAGCGGATAGCGGAGC
>JANIHZ010000007.1:42397-60689 GCA_027478365.1 Erythroxylum rufum | reverse complement strand
AAAAGTTTAGATATAGGAGTGCGTTTGTTTATGCTGAGATCCCGGACGGAGGGTCCGGTGGATTTTGATGTTTGTGTAATTGATTGGGAATTTTCGAAGTGTGTTTTTATCATTGCAGATTTTTGGGTTGTATGAAACGCAGCCGTTATGCTGCCGAAATTCCGTTAAGAATAAGTTTCGTTAAGGTTAAAATTGAGATATTGTATGATTAAGACGAATTTAGTTTCGATTACGAATGAGTTTTAGTATAACTGATTTGAAGGAAGCTTTGAGTAAGGATGAATTTCCAAAGGGAAATTGTATGGTTTTCGTATGTTTTGACTAAGTTATGAGTTTGAATGAATAGAAGAAGGAAGGATGAAAAAAAAAATTTATACCGCTTTTCGGGTTTGGATTAGTCTAGAATTTCCAACGCGATCGTGTTCCGCCTCGGATGTCAGAATTTGATTTTCCTTTCGCTTTCGTACGCCTTCGATCCGATTTTGTTTTGCTTCCGATTAGTTTCGCTTCGAATCTGTTCCATCGATTTCCACTTCCGACTTCGTTTTGTATTTCGCTTTTGTGCCCGTTTGATTCGCTTCGTTTCGTTTTGTTCATTTGTCCGCATGCGCGTTTGTTAACTCCGTTTTGATTGCATCCGTTCTTTCTTTTCCGCTCCTTGTGTTTTCGCTTTTCGTTTTTGTAAGTTTCCGCCGCTTCGTTTTGTTGCTTTCGTTCTTTCGTTTTGCTTTCGTTTTTTCGTTCACTTTTGTTTCCGTTTTTCAGGTTGGGATCTGGTTTCGAGATCGGGTTCCAACATTTAGATTTTTCTAAACCCGTATTGCTTCTTTGAGGGATGGGTCTCTACTTATCATTGTATTACTTACTAATGATAGGTAAACTTGCTTTAGTTGTAGGCAATAGATCAGTAATAAGGAAAACTTAAGTAGAGAAAACACATATCAAGTTTTTAACATTATTTTTGAAGAAGCAATTTATGTTTAAAAAACTCGATGACTGTTACTCTAGTCATTTTTTTCTTATGTATTGGTATTTGTTTTATATATTCTTTTCTTTTATTAATTTTTAATCCTTTGGTTTTATGCTTGGTGTTGTGTTGATTACAAGTTTGACCAACTTATTGATATAGAGTGAGCACATAAATCCACGTTGGACTATAAAAGTTTATAAATGATATTTCTTCCTATTGATAGTGTGACAACAAAACACTTTATGAAACTGGAATAGATATATGGATATGTTAAGGAGCTATCCAGATTAGGGATGGTAACTAGCGAGGCTCAACTTGAACCTATGAAAACAATTTTCTAGGTTTGAACCTAATTTAAAGGACAATTAAGCTCAAGTTGCTTGGCCTGAGCTTGCGTTTCATTAAGCCTCAAGCAGTTTAAAGCTCAGTTAGATCAGGATAGGCTTGAACAATCTGAAATTGATCAAGTTCTAAGCGACCTAAAGCCCGATTAGACTAGGTTATGCCCAAAAAACTAAGTTCATGTCATCTTCAAGGTTGTTTTCAACTTGTACCTAGAGCTACTACCCTTAAATTACTAGACACAAGAATCCACTTACTTGGAAACCACAATTTGAGGTTCTCTAAAAATGTAAAAGATTAATCTATTAAGCAAATTTTCTTGCCAAAAGATAAGAAAAGAAAAGGTATTTATGAGTGAATTGCTAATCCAAAATTTCCTTCTCAAAATATCAAAAACCACCATTGATGTCCCATTAAGACATCATGATAAAACCTTAAAACAACTCAACATATTTGAACCTAAAACTCAATATTTCTTAAAAATGGTCTACTTTACCATAAAGGTGATTAACCCAGAATAAAGAAGAACTATAAAGAAAAGTATCAACAATATAAAAAATGTATCTAGAATCAGTCATAGAATCATCCCAGAAAAGATGAAAGGTAAAACAAACTGGATGTCAAAAATCAAGAAACTTAAAGAGGTAAGTCATAAAATGAAAATTCAAATAGATAGACTGAGAGTTTGAGAGAGAAGTTGAGGGTTGAAATGGAGGTTGGTGGGAGGGGAGCATAGATGGATAACAAACCAAACAATAAATAAAGCATAGAAACCTGCTTTGTTTACACAATGTTATTTTGTGTATGTGACAAGTTTGGAGTTTGAGTCATGGAGCTTGATATTAAGCTTAGTCAAAAGACCAAAAATTTTAAAAAGTCCAAGCTTGACTTGAAACCTGGTCAACTTAGGTCATGATTGTTGGCTTTTGGTTAGCCAAATTTCCTAGCCTTGTTTAGATAAAATTTTAATTTTAGGCATTCTATAATGGTCTGGATTTATCTACAAAGTAGATGGTTCATGTAGCAACTAGGTGAGTCTTGTGTTGCAAAAAATCTAGAATTCAACTTAGAATTGATTGAGGAGATAGCAACGAACAATTATCAATGGTAATTGAGTAGGGGAAGGACAATAAACCCAATAATTATGCATAATGAGGATGCTTTGACTATATTGGAAACTCAATTGGAGGTGTTTATGAGGAAAATTAATAACTTGAGATTATTAGTATAACTTGCACAAGAATTACGTTGTGATTGGTTTAAGGAGGAGCATAGTAGTAATGAATGTAAGATTGCAAATCCTATTTTAGGACAATTGAACAAATTGAATATTAGGGGAATTACTCACAACTTCAAACTTACCCCTATAGCAATAACTACAATCCCAAAATAGTGAGATCAATCGAACTTCTTATCGAGTGGGCAGGAAACTCAAAGGCAACCTCCACTGAATATTATCAAAAATAATAAAATAAGGAAAAACTAAACTTAGAGGAATTATAATGAATTTTATAGCCATAAATAAGGCTCCAATTTAAAATTAGAAGATGTAAATCTGCAATATAAAAAACCATATTGGTTAACTAGCTAAGTTAGTAGCATCGACTCCAAAGATCGTTACGTACCAACATAATGCTTAATTTTCAAGAATCTAGGAAGGTTACCAACGTGAGGCTAACTAATATCAAAGAAAAGGAAGCTAAGAGTGAGTAGGTTACTGTTGATGAAGAAGAGAAGGAAAACAAGGGAATTTTTATGTATCTAATAAGCATTTTTATATGTACTTTTCTCCTTTAATTCTTTTATTACATCTGTACTGTCATTTTTAGGATTTAGTCTATGTACCTTATAGATCTTTGAAATTGTTATGTTCAACCTATGAGCCTATAATTTATGTATAAATAAATTAGCCTAAAATATTGTATTGGTCCTAAATTACCAAATTAAACTTAAGTGAAAGAACAAGCTATTAAAACCTAATTTGCGAAATGAGCCCAAGCAAATTATATAGGATTAAGCATATGGTGACCTATTGCTAAATTAGATTTGTATTTAGGGAGACCAGGGCATACGGTCACCTACTAGGCCTTTATCCATGCAAAAACTAAAAACTTGAATAAGTTTTGATATTAAACAAGTTGAAACTTTTATCTACAAGATTAAATACAAGTATGAATATAAAAGTATTTTGAAATCTAGTGTACATATTTAGTTATAAAATAACAAAATGGACTTTATATATTAGGTGGCTTAGAAAGTGACAGGCTAAGTCGAAGGTCCCAAATACTAAGGAAGCAAAAACTATAATAGTAAAAAACATAAAATGAGTATGAGAATTTATTTTTTCCAAACTTTTAAAATGTGAATCATTCTTATAAATAAATTGAACCATATTAAAAAACTAAGAAAATAATAAAAAAATAAACACGTTGAATCTAAGAATGTATCCAAAAATTTGGAGCATCAAACATGCCCGCAAACAATATATAATAGAATCTACTACGCGGAAATAAAGCTTAAAATGATAAGAGCAAAAATGGCAACATAATATAATAATAAAAAATAAGGAACAAAAATATAAATCATGTTCGAGCAAAACTATAATAGAACTAAACAAGATTTAAGAAGATATAGGAATTTTAACCTCATTTAGGTCTTTTTTCATTTTTACTTATGAGTCATGACAAATTGAAAGCATAAAAAAAATAGAGGAAAAAGATTAAGAAAAAGAAATAGTCCTATTAATAAAATTTATAAAATATAAGCTCAAATAATTTTTAAAATTACGATTGTTAATGTTTTACATTAGTAAAATGATTATAATTTTAATTGTTAAAAAATTGATCATTTGAGTAGTAAGGTTTTTAGTGAAATTTGGATTTTTAGCATAACTTACCTTATAAACCATACACGCATGTATTTCGAGTAAAAAGAAAAAAATAGGCTGAAGTCTATATATTACATTTGAGAATGTAGTTTAGAAATGTTGAACAATATTTAAAATTTGAAAAAAAAGAAAAAAGAGTCTCAAGTCTATATATATTACATTTGAGAATGTAGTTTAGAAATGTTGAGCAATATTTAAAATTTGACAAACAATATTCTTCCAGTTTAAACTGTTACATAAAAAGGATAATCAGACAAGAGCATGGTTAAGCGTATAGATCTTACAAAGTGTCTATTTTGGTTCCACTTTTGCTGGTAGGGTATAGCCGCCACTGTAATCAAATGCATCATTTTGGTTAACATACTTTTTAGGCAAATCTTCATATGGATGTCTAAGGGCACCTCTGGAAGATCCGAAATCTGTTGCAGAAGAGGATGCAGATGTTGAATTTGTATTAATACCATCGTTCTGCAGTATAATTTCTATTGCCTTGACAACCTCACTCATGGTTGGACGGTCTGCGGCTGATTCCTCAACACATTGAATGGCCAAATCCACAAACGTCCTAAATCCTACCAGATTTCCCTTGTTTCTAATTACCGCATCCATGATTTCCCTTAGACCATAGTGCTCTTCATCATTCTTATCCAAAGCCATGCGCACCTCGCGGACAATGTACTTCCCCTTTTGAATGGGCTGCTTAGCTGTTATCAGTTCCAACATTACAACGCCAAAACTGTACACATCGCTCTTCTCGGTTAATTGCTGTGTCATGTAGTATTCTGGATCCAAATAACCCTGCCAATAACCACCGCCATCACGTCAACCAAGCCATTAAAAGTTACAAATTTCCTTATGAGAATTGCTGGAGATACTCACCAGGGTTCCCTTGACTTGTGTTGAAACATGCCCTTTTGTACCGTCTGATACCAATTTAGACAAACCAAAATCTGCAACTTTGGCCGTTAAATTTTCATCCAACAGGATGTTAGTGGACTTGACATCTCTGTGAATTATAGGGGGGTTTGCGAGCTCATGCAAGTAAGCTAGTCCCCTCGCTGAGCCAAGAGCAATCCGGAGTCTCCTTTTCCAGTCAAGCTGAATGCCGGATTTCCCTGCACCAGAGACTTTTATTATATAGTTGGCAAAAGCATCCGTTTTCTTTTTTCTTCTGTCCGGAAAATGGAAATTTATTTCCTCTATATTACCAAGAATAACAGATTGTAAAATGCATACACACGTACAGGGATTAAAACTGCCAAGGTAGGTCAAACAGTACAACATATTAAATGCATTGGGTAAGAAGATACCTGACAAGCTTTCTCTTAGTGTTCCATTGGGCATATATTCGTATACCAGCATCTGCTCTCCTTGTTCAAAACAAAAACCCACAAGGCTAACAAGATTCTTATGATGAACCCGTGATAGCAGCTCAATTTCAGTCTTGAACTCAAGTCCACCCTGCATTGATCCTTGCTGAGCTCTTTTGATTGCCACCGTTTGGCCATCAGAAAGAATTCCTCTATAGACCTGAAGATGAGACGGAATCATCAGGAATATCGTGAATCAACTTGGAAAAGCCTGATCAGAAAATCCAGGAGTTTCACCTTGCCATATCCTCCTGAACCTATCTCATTGTTCTCATAGAAGTTTGAGGTGCACTTTTTAAGTTCATCATAAGAAAACCATCTTGCGCCCTTTAATTGTGGCGCAGTGCCGCTGTCTTTTCCACTTGACGCCCAAGATGCTGGTGTGAATAACATATGTTAATAAGCTAAGCGGAAAGTTTTCAAAAGGGATCTCATGTATAGATTTGATTACCGAATGGTTTACTTAATCCAATGGCTTTTTCGGCACGTTTCTTTTGGCGAATAGCATACATCGCTACTCCAACAAGGCTCAAAACCAAAATAGCGCAGCCAATTCCTATCCCCAGAACTAAACCAGTGCTCAGACCAGGAGCCCCGTGTGCGGCTAACACATGTACAAACACTTTTTTTGGTGAAATGCAGTTCAAACACCAGCAAAGGAAAAGAAATCAAATGTTTATCCTACCTGGAAAAGGGTAAGGAGATGCAGTAAAATAGTAAGGACCAAATTCTGATGGAGGCTTGTAGGTTTGATTGCTGAGTTCAAACCCAATTCTTTGAACTTCAGACCTATTAAAGTATATTCCACTGGCAGGAAAGAGTGAAACCTGCACCTGAAGGTAGTCATCCGCGTTGAAAATAGGGCTGGAAAGAAAAACTGAACCAGGAGGTAGGCGTAATGCTACCCAAATACTCATCTCCAAGGCATGAAATCTATTAACATTGGACACATCTTTGAAAGAGATTCCTCTGAAGTAAAATGTGCCTTCTAACGGATAGGCACATTGGCAACTTTGAGGGCTAAGCTTCTGGTCTAGGGAACATGTTTTGCTACCACAATTTGCGAGGTTAGTGGAATAAGGCCTCGTAGACTGCTCCTGAAGGCAGTAATTGGTATTTGAGAGGGCAGTGCACACTGGATTTCCTATAAGTCTGATGAATCATATTCAAAATTAAGAATGAAGAAGGTAAGTGTGAAATACATTGACGCCTTTAGAATTGATTTCTCACATTAATGTATTGGTGTACTCCGCAGTTAGATTTACAGAGGAAATCTGGTTGTTCTGCAGATCAATTAGTTGAAGTTTAGGACCAACGCTGTCATTCATATTCAACGTACCACTCAATGCATTGTTCCTCAATAACCTGGAAAAACACTTTCTTCAATTTCACTACAACCCTGTAGACTATCAAAAAGTTCATATTCAATAAAAAATAAAAATAAAAACTGACACTGTTTCTAGTCGTGGAAAGCTGAAAATTTTTGATGGCAAAGAACCTTCAAGTGGTCCATATTCTACAACCCTGGAATGGATGGGACAAGTAGAGCATAAGACATTACAGAATTAAGATCTCAGGTGTGAGAGACGGAGGAGACTTACAAAGCAATGAGCGATGGTAAGGTTGAGAACCAAACAGGAGCAATAGACGGGGAAAAAGAGTTGTTGCTAAGGTCCCTGCTCAAAACAACATTCAGAAACGAAGTTGAAAAAATATATGCATGTATAAGACTTTCCAGGTGATGGACTTACACATAATTGAGGCTATTCAAGCGAGTAAAGTTTGGCAACGGGCCTTCCAGTTTGTTGTGTGCTAAATTCCTGAAAGGCAGAGAAAAGGTATAACAAACTTGTTGTATGACTGCGAATGAATGTAAAATATGGATATGGAGAATGGATGCAGCTGCACCCACAATGTGACCATGTTCACGAGGTTGTCAAAAGTCGACGGAACGTTTCCAGTCAGGCCATTTCTATCAAGTCGACTGTGCACCAAATCAGAGTTGGCAGTCAGAATAATAATCTCTATCCCCTAGGCCTAGCTACTTGAAAATAAAATAAGCCTAAATCACAATGGTTGCCTGCCGCTTTTTACTCACAGAACCTCAAGTGTCTGAACTTGTCCCAATGTAGATGGGATGCTTCCTCTAAATTCATTTCCGTCGAATAACCTGTTAACAATAATAATCACAAATCAATTATCAAATCATTTTGAAACTGAAAATAGCAGAAAATTAAGCAACTTACACGTGAATCAAAACCATGCGACTGCTGAAAAGTTTTGGGGGAATTGGACCTGAAAGTTGGTTTTTATTGAAATGGCTGCACGCAACGCAGGTACGCACGGTCATATAATTTCTTTTAGTAATTTCAGTTCAGTGTAATTATTCCTTCTTAATTAATTACTAGAGCTGGGATGGGATTGGTAAATAATACTCACAAGTGCTTACAATTAAGAAGGGAGTCCAATCCCGGGGTATTTTTGGACGTGGAGATTGGAAGAGACCCTGTCAATTGATTATCAGCTAGGTCCAGCCAGTAGAGTTTTGTGAGTTTGCCCAAAGAGGGGGGGATTCCACCGGTTAAGTTGTTTGAGTTGAGAGCCCTACCCAACAAATAATAAATTACTAATACTAACTAGGGTATGGTATTATTACTCACATGATGCTTGCTTAATAAATTCTTACAGGAAGGATAACTCTGTAAGGTTGCCCAGCTCATCAGGAATATTACCAGTGAATCCACAATCCTCTAATATACTGAACGACATAAATTAAAAGAATTTGTTGAATATGGAAATTAAGGAAAACAACTGGAAACTAATTGTTATTATGATTGGATTGGATTGGATATCTTACAGAGTATTCAACTTTTTCAAATCACCTAACCGTGGAGTGAGGGAACCTGTGAGCTCTGGGTTATGTGACAAGTCCCTACAACATAACTTAAACTGAATAAATAAGGTTTTCATATTGATATTGCAAATAAAACATAAATAATAATAATAAACTCACAAAGATCTCAATTCGGTCAAGGCCCCGATGTCACCACTTAGCTTGCCTTTGAGCCCCAAAGTTGATAGCCCCCTGTATAAATAAATGTGTGACGGACACTCATATAATTTATTTAGTTTAATTAAAAATAGACTTTATGAAAAAAAAAAACTATAAATAACGTTTATTTTTTCTTATTAGAAAAACATTTTATTAAAAATATTAATATAATAACACGACTATTTCTTTTACAAATTTATTGAAACATTATTATTGACTATAATATTCTCAAATTAGCTGATAGTATATATTATTGCAATTTGAAATTCCCAGGAGTTTTTACTCTAACTGGTGTGAATATATATAAATATTGAAACAAAACTTAATAGATGTGAGAGACTAGCTCACATATATACATCAAGTTATCCTTGTGTAGAAGAAAAAATTAGTTAAAAGAACAGACAATAATCCAGTCTGGATTTAGAGAATGCTCACTCACAATGCAGTCACTCTCGAATTGTTACATGTCACACCTTCCCATGTTTCTCCACACGGATCGCCAGAATGGTGCCAGCTTGGTGGAGTATTTTCCCAAATATCCTTCAGGGATTGGAGCGCTGCAGCTGCAAGAAATATAATATTCCTTCAAGCCTTCTTTGATCCATATAATTTATTTTGCTGGCACGTTGAAGAACGTGAATTAAGATGAAGAAACGAATAAGGTGCATTGCTTACCATCACGAGGGTCCGTAAAGCAGAAAGTGACTTCAATTCCTACGTTGAAGAAAGCCAGAAGATAGAGCAACCGGATAGCTGCCATTGCTTGCTGCAAGCCAACGACAAATTAAACCGTTGATGTGAAAGCAAAAACAACACTTATTGTGACATTACTACTGATGAGAAGGAAGCTAGCACGAGGTTTATCAGCTTAACTGACAAGGGGAAAGAAAAGATAAAGGAAACAAAAGGCTTGGTCTGACCCCTTTCCCAGTCTTTTAATTGATTTATCTTGTCTTAGAAGCCACTCCATCTACGTTGATTTCACCGCCACCCCAACAACAATGCTAATCATATTTGCTTGTAAATTACAAAGTATCATTTTGGATTGACCAATTGTTTGGCTTTTCTTTTGGAGTCAATCTTAAGAATTCTCGCGTATGCTAACTGAACAATTATATTGGACCGCCCCGCCATAATCATTATTAATAATTTTGTTGGCACTGATTAAGAACTCTACAAGAATCTCAAAGTTAAATTCCAGATATTTCTGATACAGTTAACGTGTTTATATTATTAACAGGCCTTTGGTTGCTACTGTTCATGTTATTGGCCAAGCCCTTCGTCACATGCAATGCTATTAGATTTAAAGAGTTAGAAGAACAGACTTGGTTACATGCAATGTTAGTATGCTTGTTAAAGGTGCATGTCAAGGTACTTGCTTTTAAATAGGTCTAGTCAGTAATATAATAGTTATTAGTTTTGATCATTTATTATTACCTTTGTTACTATTTTCAAATAGTTGTGTTTAGTTTTAATTCTCAAAAATGTGTTGCGAGAATTAGGATAAGTTGTTACGTGTACTTTCTATTTAGAATATACGAAGCAACAAAAATTAAAACAAAATTCAGGTACTTGTGGAACTCGTTTCATTCAAGTTTTATTTGGACCTACGAGCATCATAGTGCAGGGAACAAGTTAACAACTCATCCAAGCTAGCTCTAGACTGTGGCTGCCTAGCTGGTATAGTGGAAGTATTAATTGCCTACAAAGGCTCGGTCATGACGCCGATTCGGATCTACCAATGTCTATGTGATGGTCATCAAATTAATTCCCTTTCCACAGTAACCAAAAACACCATCATATTTTTGGAAACTATTACTTCACATTAACGACATAATCTTACAAGCCTGGAAAAGATAAACATGAACAAATAACTTCATGATATTAGGAATGTTTTATCAATCCGAGAACTCCAATTCTGATTAATACATTAACTAAGTTTTAATATATCACATCCATGCTTTTAGCATATATGAACGAGTTAAGCTTCTTAAATTTTATTGCTCCTGATATTTACAACTAGATAATCATCGCTATCTTCTATGAACATTAAAAAATATTGAAAGTTTTTCATATTTTATGCTATATAGGATTTAAAATATTTGATAGTATAATGATAAAAGATAAATTAAAAGTGACTAATATCAATAAAACATTAAAAGAGATAAGTTCATTACCACAAAAAGTACTTTAGGCAACACTATATTTATAACATTTTATAATATGTTGCTTCAAACTAATATAACGCAACACTATATAAAACGTAGCCTTTAATAATATTAATAGTCAACAACAAGAATTAAACTGTTGCCATATGTTAAAAAAAGCAACAAAAATTAAAATGTTGTTGCATTATTTTAATACTTTACATCCACAACTTCGAGACTTTTGGTTAATCCTTCTTCCATATTCTTTGCGTCTCTCAATTTGGCTTTGATCTCCTTAATAATGAAGTACAATTTTTAAAATTGAACGAGCTCATCGTATAACACACAAATCCCGCCGTAGCTCGCTCCGTCGCCTTCAACGCCATCATGTCACTTGATGTACAATTAGCCTTTGTATCCAAGAGTCGGTCAATCTGGTACATCTGTCGGTTCTCTTTTGGGCGTCACCAACCATCCCTTCACCAAACTTCTGCTCCTTTCTCTTCTTGTAATTTTGATCTTGAATACATATTTGGATTCTTGTGGATTGATAGCTTCTAGAATTGGAAGATTTCTATATGTAATTATGTCAAATCTCTCTGTGTGAACATTGAATCTAAAGCCTGATTGAATACTGTTTCACGTTTTTACAACTGGATTAGGGATTTGAGTGACTCAAAAGCCCTAGTTTTCTAATGCTTTTGGTTTTCTAATTATTGTCTGTCTTGTTGGGTTTCCTTAAATAGGGTATTGTAGCCTCAATTGGCTCCTTTGTCTCTTTCCCTCCTCATTCACTTCTTTCTCTTCACTGGCTCTCAGATACTGGATCAGGTACTCTCGTATATTATGGGTTTTTTTTTCTATGTATGAATTTGCAATTTTCTGTTTTTTTAAGCATGTGAGTTCTGTTAATTGGCGTGGTGATTGCTATTTGGAGATCAGAGACGGGTTTCTAATTTTTTTAAATTTGTTTCCATTAGCATATTTTGCTTTAAGATTGTTCAACTGAAATTTATATAATTGATTTTTGTTGATAATCCCTCTTTCCTATCTGTGCTTGGTTCATTCATGCTAGGTTGATTTTTCTACACTTTTACTGATTTTGCGGTTTCAGCTGGAGAACGTGAATAAATTGGTTTTTTTTTCTAATGCTCTAAGGCTGAATCCTATCCATAGATGGTTATAGTTGCGTCACACTTGTATTTTTTATACGCACATGTTACTCAGTTTTGTGTAGCATGCAATTGAAGGAGACAACTTTATGCTAAATGAACTTTCAAAGGTTGTCTTAAGTTTATTTGATTAGTGGTGGTTATGGATGCTTTATAAGGTTTATGCCCATGCCTTTGAACAATATTGGTGAAGTGTCTTTAGCTTATACAAGGCATATCTTTTTCTAATCTAAGACCATAATGCTCTTCAGTTTACAACCCTCTATAGTTATTGTCATTATTGATAGAATGTGATATTCCTAATTCAGTTTGTACTGATTTGGGATCTTGTCAAAGAAATGATAAAATCCCTTGACCATTCTATGGGAATTTAAAAAAATAAACTTAGTTCATGCAAAAATACAAAGATTGGTAGTTTGAGAAACAACTCTCATCCCTGCCTAGATAGACCATCTCTAAGAGAGATTACCTTTTCTCAATCTGCATTTAAAGTTTCTTCCTTGTTGTCTAAGTTTGTGTGTATGTTCTCATGCTAAACCATGACCTATTTTAAATTAAAATTTCAGCAATGTAAATGTTACAAGATCCTTTTAGATGTTGTTTTGACATTCCTTTTCAGTTCTTTCCATTTCATCATTGAATATTGAGTTACTTAAAAATCTTTTGCCAAGCTTTTTTGTTTGCCCTTATGATCAAAACATCGATTCAGTTTAAATCTTTAGATATTGTATCAATTGTCATTATTGCAATTAACACTTGGAAGTGAAGAAAGTTGGGAAGAAAAATTGATCTAAATTACAAAATCATTTATCAGAACTTCTATCTTGTTTGTGTATGAAGTGGGATGAGAAACAGATAATATTAAACCAAATTTGAGAAACAATTGTACATTGAAAGTTAATTCTAAAATTACAAACTAAAGATACAAGTTCTTGAGTTTTCCCTACATTTTTTAGATTTCTTTTCTATTCTAAAAGGGACAATTTGTATTAAAGGTTAAAGGTTTCAGCTGCTAATGGACTGAGTGCTCTCTTAAGTGGAAATTAGTTTTTAGCCAAGTCACTTTTTTGGGCATTTGATGTGGAAGATTGCTGATAGATTCTTCCTGGGAAAAGAGTAGCATAGAGTAAAGTATTTGTCTTTGTTGAATTGGAACAGGGGCAAATAGTTGACAATTTGATGTTTAGGTTTGTATTATGAGGTGGAGGAGAGACTCAGGCAACTTTAACTTGAGTTAGGGAATGAGGATGAAGTATTTGGTATTTAGGTCCGCAATCTTTTTTTCCTCCCCTGAGATAAAGTTACTTTTGTTCCTATTGTTTTGGATAAAGAAGACTAACATTTTGTTGTCATAAGGTTTATGCATACAAAGATAGAGAGGTGATCATTGATACTTCAGCGAGAGTATTTGGTCCAGATGATCCTCGTCTTGTGCAGCTTGATACTCATTTTCTAGTGTTTTTTCGCAACTAAGGGAATCACATCATGTGTGTATAATGACATTTTTCTAGCAATGGGTAAAGTAATTTTAGGTAACAAATTTCCTTAATTCATTGTTGTTGTGCATCATTTTTTATTGAGATTGATTGCTTATGTTCATGCCTTCTGAATTTGTTCATAAAAAGAACTTAATCATTGTTTTCTTTAGTTTTTGGACTATATTAGTTGTCTTGATTAAATTAAGGTCACAATAAAGTAATTAGCATTTCATTTTTTAGATACATCAACCTTTTTTACAATTCTAATATACTTTTTTTCATTCTTTTTTTTTGTAGGATGGTGATGATTCGGACACTACAAGAAAAATAGGGTTTAGCGACAGATATTACCAACGGAAAGTGTAGATTTTTTGTTGGTAAGCTAATTTTGTGATGGAATTTACCGACAGAGCAAGTCATCAAAGAAGCGGCTGTAGATAATAATTGCCAACGAAGAATAGATTTTCCGTCGCTAATTTACTAACAGATATTTTATGTACCATTGCTATATTTAGCGATGGTAATTTTATGCTATTGGTAAATTTTTCAACAGAAAGTTGGTTTCGGTTGGTAAATTTAGTGACAGACAGACTAGGATTTGTCTGTCGGTATATTTACCAACATATTTGGCATCTTTGTCGGTAAATTTGTGACTAACTACACCGATAGAGATAAGTTGTCTGTCGGTAAATTGACAACATTTTATTGACGGATTTTGGTTTCCGTTCGTAAAAGACTGATACTACTTTTAAAAATTTTCCCTGCATTTAATTTTATTTGATAATCTTATAATTGATGCATAATTTATACAGTTATTAGTTATCTATTGATAATATTTTGATTTTTTCTACATTTAATTTGTTAAAACAGAAAGTTGATTAATAATATAAAGTAAAAATTATCTTAATTGATAATAAAAAATTATCTTAATTGTATAATAATAAGTATTTAATACCTATTCATTTGGTGACTACAACTACGTTATTCATTTAGTGAATGCGGATGTTCTAAATTTTGCGATGAGGGGCTGCCCTTCCCCTTCAACTCATCCACCTCATTATGGACCTGGGTTATATACTCTATCAACTATTGCAACTGAGTTGCCAGTGCCTATACTGTGCTCTGAAGATCATGGACTTCATTGGGTGCGAATCGTCTACTAGATGCTACTGTACTGAATGTGGGGGATTGTGAATAACATTTGTTCGCAAATAGACCTAAGCTGAATATTCTTCCACAATGGTCCCTACCACCCATTACATGAAAGATAGATTTGGATCTCATCAACATCTTCAGACTGCTGAGATTTGTTGGACCCCGAACTTTTGGTGAAAATTAGAAATATTAAAATGAATTTAACTGAGAAAGATCACCTATGAACTTGTTCTCTATTGGATTTTCTAAAGCCTACACAAAAGAAATTATTATATTAATAGTATAATGTCATTTGAACATTTTAATCTTATAATTCAATCATTTCAATAATTGTATGTGAAAACTTACATATTTCTCGAACCATCGAGGATTGTGTCTTCCAACTTCTTTATTGATATCATCCTGTGTTTTCTCAGGCATTAACTCGCATTACAATTCCTCGTATAATCTAAAACATTATTATGTATTTCAGTTGTAAATGACACTAAATTTCAAAACCCAAATAATCAATTTCAACTTACTGCACGAAAGGTTGAACCTCTTGATAGTTCAATAAAATGTAACCATGGGCAGCCTCAATTTGTTCCTCTGTTAACATTTTTCTTGTTGAACGTCCATATGTTCGTTCATGATATGTGAAAATGGATAAGTTACCATCAACATCACCCATTCCTCCCCTGTCATCATTATGTAAAACTTTTCTTTCTCTTATGTGAACGTGTGACTCAAAATAATATGAACAAAATGTATTTACTTCCTCCACTAAATAAGCATTACATATCAAACCTTTAACTCTAGCCTTGTTTTTGAAATTTTTCTTCAATTGATACAAATACCTACATTACTCATTTCGGGTAATTACAATTCTGTTATTAAAACATGTTATTACTTCAATTTAAATATTTAATATAATTACCTCTCAAACGGATACATCGATCGATATTGAATTGGACTAGCAAGTTTAGCCTTGTGTGCCAAATGCACAGGTAGATGCTTTATACAGTCAAAGAAGCTTAGAGGAAAAATCCATTCTAATTTGCACAAAATTACTAGAATTTCCCTTTCTAGTTTTTCCATTTCAGCTAACTTTATTTCAGATGATGTTAAGTTTATGAAAAATAAACTTAATTTTATTATAATTTCCCATACCTTATTTGGTAGTAACCTCCAAAATGCAATTGAAATTATCCTTTGCATAAACACATAACAATTATGACTTTTCATCCCAAATAATTTGTATTTCCTTATGTCCACACACCTTGCCAAGTTTGAAAAATAACCATCAGGAAACTTTAGACTTTTCAACCATTTACACAAAATTTCCTTTTGTTTGCCCAAAGTGTAACATGCTTTTGGACATTTACTAGTGTGTAGATCTTTATCTGACTCATTCCTTCTACAAAAAAGTTTCAAATCAGCTCGTAATTTTGCATTGTCTTTTGTCCTCCCTTAAATATTCATTGTGGTATTAAACAAATTGTGAAAAAATAATTTTTTCAATATGCATCACATCTAGATAATGACATATCAAATTAGTTTTCCAATATGGCAAATCCCAAAAGATGCTTCGTTTTCTCCAACCAAAATTTTTACTAATGCTTGTATTAACTTCATCAACTTTAAATTATGTAACTTTTAACAACCCTAATTCATCAATCTCTTGCAATATCTCTTCATCAACTTTGTGAGGAGGAGGAAGTATTTGTACCATCCTATTCTTAATAAACTTTTGTTTATTGCATCTAAATGGATGATTTGGAGGAAGAAATTTCCTGTGGTTGTCAAACTAACATGTTTTACCCCTGTTTGGAAGATAAAACACATAATATTTATTGCCACAATAAGGACAAGCCAATTTCCCTATTGTGCTCTATCCAGACAACATAGCATATGCTAGAAAATCACTAATAATCCACATCAAAGTTGCTCTCAACACAAACTTTTGTTTTAGAGACATACCATATGTCTCCACACCATATTCCCAAAGACGCCACAATTCAAATATTAGTGGTCGTAAGAATACATCAATTTTATGCTTTGGATTTGTAGGCCCTAGCACAATTACTGTCAAGAACATATATGCCTCATTCATATACATCCATGTAGGTAAATTATAAGGAGTAATTATGATTGGCCATGATTAAAATTGTTTGGTTAGATTGAATAAAAGGTTGGAATCCATCTGGTAACAATCCCAACATAACATTTTGACTTCAGCTGCAAACTAATAATGGGTGTTATTGAAATAGTTCTACGCTAGTGCATCCGATGGATGACTCATTATTCCGTCTTCCTGTTCATGTTCATTATGCTATCTCATGTAAGGTGCAGCAACATCATAAGCATATAGTCTTTGAAGTCTCAGAGTTAGCAGGAAATAATACATCAGCTTCCAGGGTACTAATTTCTGTTTCATAGAAAACTTTCTAGGCTTGAACCTAGATTGACCACAAATTTGCACTCTTGTAATTCCACATCATCTCCCCAATATAACATACATCTCAATTTGTAACAATCAATTTTTTCAACAGGCAAACCAAGACCCCTAATAAGTTTCTTCATTTTGTAAAAAATATTAACCATTTTATGATCAGAGGTAATGATTCATTATACCATCTAAGAATTTTATCAAAAGTACAATAAGAAATATGCCTTTCAAACTTTATGTTCAGTATTGGAGCAATTGAAGACAATTGAGTTATTGTTTTACAATTTAGCCATAATTATTGGTCAGCTGAGTGTAGTAAGTCAAAAAATTGTTTTGCAAATAGGTTTGGTTTTTCTTCAAGATTTTCTATATTTTCCTGAAAGGTATAACCAGCTGTATCATAAACCATTTGCATGTAAGTATTTTCAGTTACACCCACATTATTTGTGCTAAATCCAATTCCCCTTTAAAATCATCCATATTTACTGATGAGTTTCCTTCATTACCCTTTGAGGTGTATACCTGTGAATCAAGAAAGCAAGTTTTTGTTGTGATTCCTAGGCTCGTTGAATTTTTCACCGATAAGCCTCACGGAAGCTGCATCATAGCTTTCCAGCCTATATACCGTCCTAAGGGTTTATTATGCAAAGAACTATCTTGTCTATTAAACCTATGAATTTCTTGTGTTAATACTAAATTTGAATTAATCAAATTGAAGTTGAACTATTTATGTTTGAATTAATCACCTACAATTGATTTCAATACTATGGTATGTGATATTGTTTACACCTATGAATCAAAAAAGTAAGTTCTCGCTGTGACTTTTATGTTGGGACCCGATTTTAGAACCGGACCCCAACCGAAAAAACAGAAAACAGAAACGAAAAGCGAAAATAAAAGAACGGATCCTAAACCTGAAAGTGGGCCAAAACAAAATGCGAAACACAAATCGAATGGCGGATGAAAGCGAAAGAATGAAAATCGCAACACGAAAATGGGCCAAAAGCAAACGAAAAACAAAGCGGAGAACCAAAGGAAATCGAATGATCACAAAACAAACTTAAGTCAAAGTCCGACATCTGAAAACGTGAAATTTTTTCTTTTTTTTTTCTTTCTTTAATCAAGCAAATTCAAATTCCCCCTTTTTTAAAAAAATTCAATTACATAACCTCAATTCATTTTATCCCTCATATGCGAATCATAACCATCAAATTAAACAAAAACTTATTTTTCTTTTGCCATCAAGACGCACACATGTCTATATATCACCAATTCAAACCATAAACAAAAG
>JANIHZ010000007.1:0-11785 GCA_027478365.1 Erythroxylum rufum | reverse complement strand
AATTAGGTCTCCATTTTTTTTAACATTATAGGCCTACCAGGGATGTATTATAACCCTTTTTCCAAGATACTTAGTAAGCTAGCCTCACAATTAAAATTGAAATTGAAGAGATTCTCTTCAATTATTAAAGTTTTATCCAAAACTAGTTTATTCTACCTAAACATCGCCTCTTATTCCATTTAAGGATTTTGTCTAAGAAATAACCTATCATAGAGGTTGATCAATAAGTAGCACTACTTAAAAAACCTTTAGTGGTATAAATGAATAGATTCTTCTAAGCTTGAAAATTAGGAAAAATGTGAGCTTATCTTGATTACCATTATCACTCATAACCTAATGCCAAGTTTTGTTAGAAAGCCAAGCTCTAAGGTTCAGGTGGTGGAAGATTGCTGACCTTAGGAGACTAGAATGTCTCTGAAGATAAAGGAGCAAGCAAAGAGGGAGCTTAAAAAGGTAAAATGATAAAAGAAAAGCCAGAAAGGGAATGTAAGAAGTTGTTAACACCCAGAAATGAGTGGTAAGAACGCTAAGGAGAGACAAATTTCTTTCCCATCTAAGAAAGAAGCAAGTGTCAAACTTAGGCAAAAGGAGTTCCACCCAAGTTTATTAGCTGAAAAAGGTAACTTACTTTTAAAAATAAAGATATGGCAGCTACCAATGATCAAGGGTTGTTCTTGGTTTCTCACGCAGATGTTAAAGCTTTGTGAGCTCATTTACCCATGGATTTATCACAAATTGGGAAAAGGAGACAATATATGGTTGTGGTATGATAATTTGACTGAGTACAATCTATTAATTCAAAGGAATGAATTGGCACATCTTTAAAGTCGTATCCTTCTCACTATTAAAGTCTCATTATTCATTATTGAAGGGAGATGGACTGGTAACTTTAGAGGTTTTGATTAGATCATTCAATACTTATTAGGGATCAGTAGCAGTAGTTATGAAGATAAGATTGTATGGAAACATAATACAATGGGTTTATTCATTAACATATCTTATTATAGAATCTTCTAAGGTGAATTTCAAATGGTGCCATGGTCTCATCTTCTTTGGAAGAATAGTCTAAGCCCCAGGGCATCAATTATCACCTAGTTAGTTATAAAAGAACGACTTTAGTACCAAAAGTAGATGGCATGGTAGCTTTGATCCAACTTATGTGCTATGCAAGCTATCAGTTGAAGATAGGAATCACCTTTTCTTCAATTGTGCATATTCGAAAGTATTATAGAGCTAAATACTACTTAAGTTGGAAGCTTACTGCACCTCTTATGAGTGGTCTGTAATACTGAACTGGATCATTCGAATCTCCAAGTAATAAAAGAAGGATGGGCAGTTGTTTAAGGCAACTTTCATGATTACAACGTACAATATATGAAGGGAGTGAAATAGAAGAATTTACTTTGGGGAGGAGATAACCAAATATCAAGTGGCAGCAAACATTATTAATGAAATAAGAGTTCTTACTATAGCAAAGGAAGCAACTAATGAGTTGTTAACCACAATAAAGTTAAGATGGAATTTGTAAACTTCTGCTACTATGCTTGACTTATTTGTTTTGTAAATTTTGAGCCAGTCCTATGTAATGATGTTTTTTAGTTTTTTCCCTGTGGGGTGAACTTAATGTAATGTTGTATATAGTTCAACTATAGTCAATGAAAATTACTTCAATATAAAAAAATAACGACAGAATGATAGGCTAGGTTAAAGCTTCTGTTTTTATCATTGATAACTATGCTTTTATATGATCTTAGTAACACTAAAGTTGACATTATTTTATAGTTAGCTCACTTTTCCTAAGGATTCATAAACAAGTATGCTAGTGATCTCTTTAGACACCACCACTTTACTCATTAACAAGCTATCTATAATAAATTGATTTAGTTTAAAGCATATGTACGTAAAGCCAACTTTATATTCTAATTTTTCATTAATTAGAAATCAAATTAAGCTTCCTTTAACTTAGTTTTTTTATGGGAGGATGAAGATGAAAGCATGGGAGTTTATGGCTATTATTTTCAAAATAAAACAATATTGTTTAGACAGGGAAATGGTGTCGTATAAGTAGAAGACAAAAGTTTCTCCAAGTTATATTGATGTGAAATACTACCTTTCACTTAAGTAGATGAATATATTATAAGGTCGCACGTGGTACACTATTAAAGGAGGGAGTATCTTTATACTATTGTAATGAACTAACATGAAAATCAATAATGAAATGATTTTGTATCCACTCTTCTCTCTCTTTTTTGATTATCTTCTTCCTCTTGCTCTTTCAAATATTGTTATATTACCTTTTATTCATAAACTTTCTCTTTATTATTTCTTCTTTCTGTATATAAAAACTTGATATTAGAGTAGACGAGTCTAAAAAATCTTGTGTTTTGGTTGAAGGAATCAGATATAAGAAATTAAGAAAAATTGAGGAAAGCATAAAGGCTTTACAAAAAAATCATTTACAGAATAAGAATTTATTGTTGGATGATTAGAATATAATTGATAAAAAAGAAAAGAATTAAGGGATTAAAGTTTATGCTCCATCAGTTTATTAAAACTTTAGAAAGGACCAAAATTCATTAGGGAAGGAGAATGTGATACTTTCTAAAAAAGCTTTATTTGGAAAGGAGGGGTATATAGTGCCGACGAGATTTAGCAAGGTTGACCTTCTAGTTTTTAAAGGAAATGAAGTTAAAAGATAGTTATACAAGTGTAAACATTTTTTTATGGTTGATCACTCATTTGATGATCTCAAAGTAGGAATAGCAGCTGTGCATTTAGAAGGACCAACTCAGGAATGGTATCAACTAGTAATGAGAAATCAACCCAAAAAGGAACCCATAGAGTGGGAGGAGTTTGTTAGCATGTTAAGACAAAGATTCAATAAAGAGACATTCAAAGACCTAGTAGGTGACTTTAAGGAACTTAAATAAAAGGGACCGATGTAAGAATATTGTACTTGATTTAATAAATAATCTAAAAATTGACATTCTTTAATAAGTATCTAATAAGGCTCTTTCTAAAAAGATTAGGCCAGAATTAGAAGTTATAGTGAAACTCCTAGAATCATGCATCCTTTAACAAGCATACTATTTGGTGAGGAAGTAGTAGGAAGCTATGAGAGTTGTTCACACTACTTCCTTACCTTTTTAAGGGAAATAGTAAGCCACCTCCAAGTTTAGGCTAGACTAATAATAACATGGAAACAAAAGTTAGGTTATAGATTGCAAGTTTGATAATTGACAATATAAGCACACATAATTTTTTGGATAAGGCAATAGTAAGGAGGAACCAAGGTAATTTAGAAATAATACATGTTATAAAAATTTACTATAGGAGGTAGGCTTAAATTGAATTATCATTAATACTATAAAGGGTTTGTATAGAGCTTATAAAGGTAATCATTCTTCATTAATGCACTAGTTACCTCCTTAGGGCATACGGTATTGGGTATGTAATGGTTAGCAACCTTGAAAAATGTGTTATGCAACTTTAAAATCAAAACTATAAAGTTTAAATGGGAGAAACAAGTGGCGACATAAATAAGGAATCCAAACAAAAATTCTTAGTCTTATTAAGGGGTTGAATAAGATACTAAAAGGGTCTAGAGTTAGGGGATTGTACATGACATAATTGACACATCCTTTAGAGTATCAGTTATTGCAAATTAAGATAAAGGAGAAATCTAGTACATTCAATGAGTTATATAGATTATTAGTTGAATTTGGGGTTGTATTCAAGGAACCTCATAAGTTACCTCTTAAAGGAGCATAAGATGACATAGTTAGATTAAAGGAAGGGACATAATTATTCAACATAAAACCATAGAAATACTTAGGACAATAGTACTATAAGGATGTAATGAAGAAGGCAATCAAGGAACTGATCCAACAGGGTTTTATCAAAAATAGCCTCAGCAGCTATGCCTCCCTAGTGGTGTTTATGAGGAAGAAAGATAATTCCTAGAGACTGTGTCTTGATTATAGGGAGTTCAATAAACACACATTCTAAGATAAGTTCCTTATACCCCCTGATTCTAAAGCTTATAAATGAGTTACATGTATTACGACAGTACTCTAAGCTTCATTTGAGATTTAGTTATCACCAAATTAGGATGCATGAGGAAGACAAAACTAAGACAACTTTTGAACTTATGAGAGCCATTATAAGTTTCTAGTGATGCCCTTTGAATTGACCAACATTCCCTCAACTTTTTAAAGTTTAATGAATGAGATTTTTAAGTCAATCTTGAGGAAATTTGTTACTTTTCCATGAAATTTTAATATACAATAGCTTCTTCTGTCAATATTTAAATCTTATTAAAGGGGTTATGAAAAAAACTTCAAGCTTATCAGTTTTTCATTAAAGGTAACAAATTTGTTTTTAAGGCAAGGAAAACTGAAGATAAGGGACATTCCATTTTGGTTAAGGGAGTGGCTACTAGTGAAAAGAAGATAGAAACCATCCATAACTGGTTAGTACAAAATTCAATCAAGGATCTAAGCGGATTCTTAGTACTTACTCTCTGTTATAAAAGTTTTATTAGGAACTATGCAAGCTTGGCTAGAACACTGACAGAGTTATTGAAGAAATAAGCAATCAAGGAGTAGAATTGGGAAGAGAAGCAATAACAAGCTTTTGAACTATTAAAAGAGGCCCTTGTGACAACTCCAATACTAGTCATGCCCAACTTCTCCCAACCATTAATCATAGAGTAGATGCATGTGGCACACGCATATGAGCTCTTCTCCAATAAGAAAGACACCCCAATTGCGTGTTTAAGCAAGACATTAGTTGCTAAGCATTTAAGGCACTCCATTTATGAGAAGGAATTTATTGCAATGATCAAAGCTACTAAACAATGGCACCACTACCTTAATGGAAGACTATTCAATTTCTACATTGATCATTAAAGTCTCAAATACTTGCTTGAATGGAAAATCTCCACTCCTTTTCAATAAACATAGCTACCCAATTTGTTTATGTATGAATTTGAGGTTGTATATAGGATTGGGAAGGAGAACAAAGCATCAGACACTTTGTTAAGGATAACTAGTACTAAATTGCTTACCTTAACAGTCTCCTAAGTCCATACACAACAGCTAGATGAGAGTAAAGAAAGTTGGAAGAAGGATATGATCATTCAAGATATCATTGGGACGCTAATAATAGGAGAATTTATTAACTACAACAATTATGAGTGAAAAGAAGCATTATTGAGGTGGAAAGAAAGATTGGTAATCGGTTTTAACAGTGACCTACAAAGGAAATTGATCTCCAAAAGTCACAATGAGCCACAAGGAGGCCACTCAAGAGTTACAACAGATACTAAGAAAATGCAAAACTTATTCTATTAAAATGTATAAAACAAAGATGTGAGAGATTATATTAAAGGATGTTTTATATGCAAAGGAATAAATATGAGAAACTTACATCTCCTAGGAAACTTTAACCTCTACAGGAGGGTATTAGGAAGAGATCATTATGAATATCGTATTATAGGGATTACCAATATCTAGGAAAATAAAGTATTCTGGTGACAATGGACAGATATAGTAACTATGCCCAATTTATAGCCATCAAACATCCCGTTACTGCATCTGAGATAGCCTACATGTTCTTAGATCTTGTCTTTAAACTCCGTGGATACTTGAAAGCATAGTATTTGATATGGATTCTCTCTTTTTAAGAGTATTTTGTAGAGAAACCTTCAAGTTACAAAGAATAAGGTTAACTTCTCAACTGCATATCACCCCAATTTGATAAGCAGAAAGAGACGGTCAATAAAATCTTGGAGACTTTCCTACAATGCTTTTGTAGAGGCGCTCCCATTGATAGTTTGAGTAGATATCACTGGCAGATTTGTAGTATAACACCACATATCATATGGCAGTTAACACCACCAAAGTTGAAATACTATATGGTTGTCTTTCCCCTTTTTATGCTCCTAACTTCACTAGGGATTCTAAGAATCTGATGGTAAACCATATGGTAAAGGATAAGGAAACAATTCTAGCCACCACAAAGTTTCATCTTAAAAAAGCTTAAAATAGGATGAAACAGTAGCTAGACAATAGAAGGATACAGAAGGAATTCAAGGTCTGATAGTGGTATTCTTAAAACTTCAGCTTTACAGGCAATATTCATTACAAAAGAGGACCAATCATAAGTTCTCCCTACGAATATTATTGTCCATATTAGATCATAGAGAAGGTGGATAAGGTGACATATAAATTGGTGCTTCTCTAAGGGACTCTCATTCATTTGAAGTTCCATGTATCTCATCTTAAGAAATATATAACAAAAAGAGAGATGATGATCATAAGAACTACCTGTAACACTCTAATGTATAGACAAGGCGCTAAAAGTGATCTTGGTTCGTAGGATTGTAAAATATCACAACAAACCTATAACCCAGATAGTGGTACATTGGACAGATGACCAATGCGAAGAGGCAACATGGTAATCTTTATTTGAGCTTCAAAAACACTTCTCTAAAGCAAACCTTGTGGACAACGTTCTTGAAGGGAAAGGCAATGTTACGGGAGGATGAGGATAAAAGCGCGGAGTTAACAGCTACTAATTAAAAAATAAAATAATGTCATAAAATAGGAAACAGTGTCGCATAAGTACAAGACAAAAGCAGCTCCAAGTTATGCTGATGTAGATAAATATAATATAAGATTACAGGTAGTGCACTGTGAAAGGGGAGACCATCTTTATACCGTTAGTGATGAAATGAACTTGTTTTCCCTCCTCTCTTTTCATTGTCTTCTTCCTGTCACTCTTTCGGCTATTGTTGTATTATCTTCCATGTCGGACTCTATTACTTGTTCTTCTTGTACGTAACAGATCTCTTCTATAAATTGTTTTGTCACAGAAATTTTACTATCACCTGTTCTTTGAGTATACTCATATTTTCCCCATCTGGTTCATGTTACTTTAACACTCGCTAAAATTTTACTTACTGGGGCTGCAACTTTGTTTTACACTCACAAGCCAACTTCCAGCATTCTTAAATCACCATCAACTGTTGTGTCTATGAAGTAGGGAGCTCCTTCAATGTGTGAGCTGGATTAGAGCAATTATCACAGGAAAGGAAGAAGGCATTGCTCCCTTGTGACATCAAGATACTGTCAAGTGTTCTGATAAGGAAGCAGAACCCATTAGCCCAAATTTATAATCTTCATTCGACTCAATCTGACATTGTCGAGCGATCTGGGGAATTTCGACAATTGGGAGCCTTATTTCCTAGCTCCAGTTAGGATTGCATTCCAACAGTGTTTCCTGTTTTAGTTATTAGCTTCCTTTTGCTGCTTTATCTAGTCTTATGGCTTTATAGCCTTAGTGGCCTGGCCGTACATTAATTTTCTCCTTTAAATGAATATATTTCACTTATGACTTACCCAGAAATGAAAAAAAAAAGAAGTGCTTCCGTACAATTTAGGATTTGATTCATCACTAACTTTCAATTTAAATATTTAACTATGTTTTACGACGTAATATTAAATAGGTTCAAGTATTTGACAATTTGTCAAGACAGTACTCTTTTCTGTTTAGTGGATGTTTTCGAAAAGTATTCTCTTGTACAACCTAAAGTTTTAGCTAACGTGACACCGGAATTCTTTTCTTTTCGGGCACATATTGTAATGCATATCTAACAATGAAGATAAAATTGCAATTCTTCATATCCTCTGCCGCTTCAGCCTGTGTTCTCAACATCTAAACTACTAAAAGCAGTTCACAGGCAGGATAAACCATCAAGCAAACATCCCATATTGTACACAAAAAACAAACTCTTTTCTTCTTTCAGTAGGGAATCGGACAAGGTTTAATCCAAAGTGAAGAAGTCAAGATGCATCAAATGCTGCTATTGAAGGAGGAATTTTATTGGACATACTTTTTCTTTTCCTTTTCGTGTATTCTCTACTTGCCTAGGTACATAGATCAGGATCCTAAAATTCACAGATGTCAAAAAAAGGCTATAACATGTTACAATGGTAGGATCAAACACCAGAAATAAGAACTGCTGCTACACGTACTAATATTTTCTGATTTAGCCATATGTTATGCGATCACAGATGATGCAAACCTATTTGTCTGTAAATTTCATGCAGAAGCCTTCCCCATCTCATAATCATGTTGGCAGGAGTTGTGCGCTTTATCGGAAGCCTCAGCTGTTTCAAGCTCCTTCAAAGCTCTTTTTGCATAGACAGTGAAAGCAACTACAGTAATGATTGTAATAATGATGGAGATGATATTATATATGATTTCCACGGCAGTCAAGTGATGGTTACCATACTGGACATCAGCTAGCGTCCTTATTAACCGACCACTGCACAAAGAGTAACGTATAGTTTAATGGGGAGATAAATATGGATCATCAAAACGAACAGGAACTGACATTTCAAAATTTTCACTGTCAAGCCACATTAGCAAAGTCTTGGTAACTAAATCATCAGTGCCAACTAAACTGTACATGAAGCAGATATCTTGAGTATTCCATTTGAACACAAATTCAATGAAGTGGGCAAAACAACTGAGGCAAAATCACTAGAACCCACCTATAAATATAGATAAAAGCTTCAGGGACCATTCCAGCCACTGAACCACATAAATAGGGCCAAAATCTCATGCTTGTTACCACTATTGCATAATTGAAAATAGTGTATGGAAATGGTGAAACCCTAAACAGTGCAACCACACGAAATTGATAAAACCAGCTCCCTTCTCCAGCAAGTCTTAGCATAGCAGCTTTCTGGGGCCATTTCTTTAGCCATTGCTGCATGTTAAACAACAGAGTTTTCAGAGTCAAGTGACAGAAAACTTCAAGCATGACTATCAGATTGTCTAATTCATCATCATGGTTTAACAGTCATGAAACTCACATGAATGCGCTCACGGAAAAATAGCCCAATCCAGTAGGGCAGAACCATCCCTATTGTTGTTCCAACCATTATTATGATGAACCCAAGACCATATCCAAAAATCATTCCAGTCAACCACATAGAAGGGCCTGAAGGAAGTAACACCACAGGGAATAATGCCAGAGAAGCAACAAGCACAAGGGCAAGGACAGGACGACCAAAGGCAGTTGCTTCCCATTTCATGACAGGGTAAAGAACCTACAATGAAATAGATGGAGCTTGAAGTGTTAAAAGATTACACTTGAACAGCCACAGATTTGATTATGACTCGTAGATGGTTAGTAGTGGGTGTGTGCATCAGCTTCACGTTACACAGGATTCTGTGTCAGTCACAGAGTGTATAGGGTTGTAACATGCATTTTGATAAAGCAACTAAAGTCACGTCTTAATTATACAGAAAAATTAGGTGAACATCAATATTGAGTTCGTTAACAGTCTAAAAAACCTAATTGAAGTTGACGTCAAAGATTCCTGGATAAGATTCAATTTCATATTTTCAACCCAAAAAAAAAAAAAGATTCCTAGATAAGAAAGAAATGTAGGGAAATGGAAGGAGGAAAAGGAAGCTGCTGAAGTAAAGACCCGCATCAGCAACATTAATTGCATTATATGTCAAATTGTTCTTAAGTAGATATACTAAAAATAAAATGTAATTCAAAGAAAAATAGAAATGACGCCTGTACACATCAAATGCTGCTGTTATGCTGTAGATCAAAGCTAAATTGAGTTTGAAGGATGTGATGGAGAGAATGTACCTTTTCTAAAAGAAAAGGAACTCCCCATTTCAAGAAAATGAGCAGACATATAGTACCGAGAATGACCCATGCTAACACTTTGATCCACCAAATGAAAGATTCAATATTTGCACTAGCTTGAGGCTGTGAATTGTGAGTTTCAACTGCCCTTGATTCACTGGCTACAACAAGTCTAACATATTCATTCTCTTCGCTCATGGGATGCTCAGAATTTGACGTTCCGTCATCTTTTTCCAACTCATCAGATGCTTGCGGCAGCATTGTCAAGCTCCCTATGCGTAGTTAGAAATATAAACAGGGAAAGGAAAAGGTTCAAGCACCAAAGAAAGAAGAAAAGCACAGTTCAGAATAATAAAGCAATGAAGTCAAATGAAACTCCTATGATGTGAAATACACAAAAAAAAAAAAAAAACACAGCAGCAATCAAAGGCAGGGAAGAAAACTTGTCCAGTTAGGAAATAGTTTGGAAAAACAAACAACGAATAAAAGTAAAACAAAACCCAACAACAATTGGTAAATCATGAGATGAGAGTACAACTGGCAAGTGGTCGCAGTTGATAACTGACCTCTGGAAGCCCTGGAATGTGTAGATAGAAGACGTTTAGGAATTGACTCACTTTCTTGTTAGAAATTCGTGCAAGAAAAGCATAATTTTCAAGTGAAAGACAATATTCACCAGATTAAACAGGTGAACATCGGAGTTGCAACATACATATAAATAAACACATATATAGGTCGAAGCCAGAATTAAAGAACAAATAGGAAAAATATAACTCTATAATGGGTGAACAAAATCTAATAAAGGTTTATAGAAATTAGTAGAAACAAAGAAAAGTAACTTTAATTTGATAACCAAAACAAGGAAAAGGAAGTTCTAAAACCCAGAAAGGCCGCTTACAGCCTCTGTGCTGTAGCTTGCCAAACCGTGGATTTTGCTTACTATAAAACGGAATTTGAGAGCGACAAAGGCACCAGTAGTTTCTGCTGGTATTTAAGTGAATTAGTCGGAGTTGGGGCCGTGGAGATGTCGCCGACGACAGTCGTCCTGCTTGCAAACGTAGAAATGAATCAGCTGATATTCTGCAAGCAATTAACAATATGATTACAAATTCATTTGGGCTTTCTTTCTCTTTTTCTTGTCCTTCAAATCATCTATTTGTTTCCGCGTTTACTTTTCTTTCCTTCTTATTTCAAACTTTTGTATATATAATATAATAGCGTTCGCACCAACCGGACTCTCATTTCAACCCTCGATTTGTTCTTTTTTTGACCTCACTTATTTTATTTGTACAAAGTTTTTTCGCCCAGCCTCTTTTTCTTTATTCAGGTGTCCAAACTTTGTTAATTACTAAAGGCGATATCCAGTAACATTTTGTATCTTTTAATTTTAAAAAGTTTATTTAAAATCATTCTTTACATTTATTGCTTATTTTTATTTAAATTTATCAATAATCATTCAGATTCAACTCTATTTATAAGATAACAAAATATAAAATTTAAATAGCTATCTTTTATAATAATAATTGCTTTTAATTTCAAAATTATAATAATATAAATTATTACTAAATTAATTAAAATTAAATAATTAACAATATTTTCTTAAATATAATATCTATTTTTATTATGTAATAAGTATTTTCAACCAATAACATGTGTAACTTAAGATGGAGGGAGAGAGGGCGACCGAGTTTTTGAAAAAAAAAAATCTCTCAACTTCTCTTTGTTAGCATGTCTTGGAAAAAGAAAATTTTGACTCTGGCCACCTGCAACATCCCACCCATAATGGGAAGGGTAGAATGGTAATTTGAAAAGGGCTAAGGGTGTTTAGAATTGTTTTGAAATGTTCATGCGCACCCTTACACGTGAATAGTGAAATTTGCACATGAAAATAACTGTACATGGATTCATAACATTTTCTGGTATATGTGTGCCTAAATGTGATTTTGTTGTGGAAAATTTGATTTTGTGCTTGAAAATTTAATTGGAGTGATTCTTTGTGTGTTTTACATTTTAAGAAAATTTTAGGAATTTTTCTGAAATTTTCTGGGGAAAATTCCCGGACTGAAAAAATCACCAGGCGGCGGACCGATTGGTTTTCGGTACTGA
>JANIHZ010000006.1:72383108-72398607 GCA_027478365.1 Erythroxylum rufum | reverse complement strand
TGCACTGGAATATCAGTATTATATATGCTGATAAAGCTCAATAAAAAGAGAGCCAAGTTGTACAAAAACCATAAGTCGAGCCATTCTGATGACCTATAAGCATAAAGAAAACAAACAGGAACAAATCAAATCTTTGAGAGCGTTCCACTAGCATCTTAAACATCAACTTCCCAACATAATATTCAAGATACCCATCCACAGATCAATTGTCCAGTAGAGGGTAAAGTGGATATATGACTTGCGTGATTTGCTTATAAAGTTTGGTTTTAAAAAGATAAGATATAGGCCTAACACAAGTGATTTGTGGGAATGGTATTGTTGGATAATCGAAGGAGGTCGAAAAGAATGGTTTCATAATGGTAGAACCCACAGCCAAAAAATTTCAGATGACAGGCTCGATCTGACCAACATTTGCAGGTCAATATGTCTCCACTCCCGGAATACCTGCACTTTCCATTGGGACTGTGTGAAAACAATTTGGACCCTTTATCTCAACATACAAAGGAGAAGATATTGGAAGTGGTCTCTAATCATTGTTAGAAATACAGATCATCTTCTCTGCCACAATGATTTTGAAAGAGTGCTTTGCTTGTACATTGTGCAGGTCCTTGGAAACTGTCAGCTTCCAGATGCAATACAGGACAAAGAGGAAAGCCTAGATTCCCGAGGCAAGTTCTGTAACACCCGACTACTTTCTGTTTCCATACAGTTAATCATTGTACAATTTAGGAACTATATGAAACATAAGAAGTGAAGTGACTGAATAATACTTTCTTATTCATCTTCTGTTGTATTGGCAATGTATATATACAAGACTACAAGACTACTTAAACTGTATCTATACAGATTATTATACAACCGTTAACTATACAACTGTTAACTACAATTAACTGAATAATTAACTGAAAAGACAACTAACTAAGTATTTTTCACACACCCCCCTCAAGTTGGAGATGGATGAGGAACCAAACCCAACTTGACAATAAATTGAGTGAACTGTGGAGCTGCCAATGACTTAGTAAAAACATCAGCAACTTGATTATGCGTGGACACATAACAAGGAGTAATAAAACCTTCTTTGAACTTCTAGCGCACAATGTGACAATCAATTTCAAGACGTTTAGTCCGCTCGTGAAACACTGGATTAGCTGTGATATGCAAAGCCGACTGATTATCACACCAAAGATCAATTGGCAAAGAAACAGAAATCTGGAAATCTTTGAGTAAATAGACCTACCACTGAAGTTCACATACAGCAGTACCCATACTCCTATATTCAACCTCACAACTAGACCTTGAGACAGTATTTTGCTTCTTACTTTTTCAACTTATCAAAGAATCCCCCAAAAACACACAATATCCACTGATGGATTTTCTAGAGATTGGACAAGATGCCCAATCACTATCACAATAAGCAGTCATCTTCAAACAACAATCATTAGTGTAAAACAAACCTCTATCCGTAGTTCCAGCAAGAAACCTCAAGACATGTAAAGCTTTCTCCCAATGAGCATGAGTAGGAGATGCCACAAATTGACTGAGTTGTTGCACACTAAAAGTGATTTATGGCCTTGTCATATTGAGGTATAATAACCTCCCAACCAACCTTCTATACTTGTCAGCATCCGGAAACAATGCACTGGTTGCATCAAACTTGTGATTTCGAGGCAATGGAGTAGGAGCAGCAATAGAATTAACAAGTCCACAATCATCTAAAATATCCAGCAAGTATTTCCTTTGAGAAATGAAAGTACCTTTAGGAGTTCTAGCAATTTCAATGCCTAAAAAATACTTAGCACTTCCCAGATCTTTAATGGTAAAGAGGGAGTGTAAAAATCGCTTAACAGCAATTATATCTTCCTCACAATTACCACCAATTAACACATCATCAACATAAACCAAGAGAGCCATAAAACCACCTTTAGTGACTTTAGTAAACAAGCAATGATCATTCATAGATTGAGAGAAACTAAATTGCAAAACCTGGGCAGTAAATTCTGAGTTCCATTCTCGGGAAGCTTGCTTCAAGCCATATAAAGACTTCTTCAATCTACAAATGTCTCCTTGGCCAGCCTTGGTATAACCTTCGAGGGGAATCAAATAAACCTCTTCTTTGAGATAACCATGCAAAAATGCATTATTAATATCCAATTGATGTACAAACCAGTTTTGTTTGGTAGCTAGGGCCAGAAATGTTCTCACCGTGACTAGTTTAGCAACCGGGGAAAAGCTATCAAAGAAATCAACTCCAGCTGTTTGATTATACCCCTTTGCCACCAATCGAGCTTTATAACGTTCCACGGTCCCATCAGAATTATATTTAACCTTGTACACCCACTTGGAGCCAATAGCTTTCTTGCCAGGTGGAAGTGGAGTGATATCCCAAGTCTGGTTTTGCTCAAGAGCTAACAATTCCTTATTCATAGCATCCACCCACTATGTGTGTTGGACTGCCTGGCTGTAAGACTACGGTTCCACACTCTTACTAACATTGGCCATAAAAGCTGCATAACTTGGAGCAATTGCAAAACCATCCTCAGAAATCCCACAAGTAACATAATCCTTCATCCAAATTCGTGATCGCCTCTGCCTTGCACTCATGCGGATTTGTTGAGCAGTCATGAAATCAATATGCTCATCTTCTGCCATTTCTCCAACCACTCCATGCCCACCGACTACATCGGTGGACAGAGGCACATCATCTGCCATGTCTCCAACCACGCCATACAAATCAGGTGACATAGCAGGATCAGTGCAAATATCATCAACTGCAACATGATCAACAGAATCAGTAGGGGAAGGTACCTCTAACACAACAGAAGAAGGGTCTGGTAAACAAACAGTAGAAAGAGGATTGTTATGCTTGTCGGAATCAGCAAAAGGAAATATCTTCTCATAGAATATCACATCCCGTGAACTAAACATCATATGAGCATCCAAATCATAAACTCGATAGGCTTTCTGACCAGAAGCATAACCCACCATAATGCATCTTTGGGCTCGAGGCTCAAATTTTCCCTTCTTAGGAGTAGTGTCCGTAGCATAACATAGACAACCAAAGGTCTTCAACCTCCCATAATCCGATAATCTGTGAAACAATATCTCAAAAGGAGTCTTCCAACCAAGAACAGAAGAGGGTAAGCGATTAATGATGTGAGCAGCTGTCAAGATTGCTTCCCCCCAAAAACATTTAGGCATGTGTGCTTGAAACATGATTGCTCTAGCAACCTGCAGTAGATGCTTGTGCTTTCTCTCCACCACCCCATTCTGTTGAGGAGTATAAGAGCAAGTTCTCTTATGAAGAATTCCTTTGGCAGCAAAGAAAGTTTGGCAATGATGATTAACAAATTCTGTGCCATTATCAGACTGCACCTTCTTTACCTTATGATCAAACTGATTCTCAACCATAGTAATAAAGCCGAGCAAGGCATCAGGTACTTGAGACTTATACTTCAACAAAACAGTCCAAGTTGCCCTGCTAAAGTCATCAACAATAGTCAGAACATAATGACAAGAAGTAAAACTTGCCTGTTTATATGGACCCCAGAGATCAACATGTAGAAGCTCCAGTACATAAGTGGCGCTTCCCTCAGCTATTGAGAAGGGTAGACGATGTTGTTTGGCCAAATGACAAACATTACATGGATCCTTCAAATCTTTAATATCAATACAACTTATATGCTGTAACACCTTTAAAGAAGCATGCCCAAGTCGTGAATGCCAAAGTGCAGCATTGTTATTTATTGGAGTAGAAGTAGTACAAGAATTAGAGAAGACAAGGCTAGACAACAGTGTACTGTCAACTCTACTTATGGGTTTATGATGTTCACAAAGATTCAGATAGCTACGGATTACAGTAAAATCAAAAGATTTGGATGTGAGAAAATACAATGTTCCCACTACAGCTCCCACAGCAATGAGTTTATTATTCTTCAGGTCCTATATGAGACAATGGGAAGGAAAGAAAGTGAAATAAGTATCAGCACTATCAGCAAGTTTCTGCACTGATAGTAAATTGAACTTAAAAGTAGGAAGGTATAAGACATGGTTGAGAATAAGGTTGGTATGTAATTCAACTTGACTAGAATGGGTAGCTATCTGAGTGCTAGAATCAGGCAACTGCACTGGCACACTATGTTTGAGTGGTCTACGGTGTTTCATGATCTCATTATCACAACACATGTGATTAGATGCCCCTGTATCAATGATCCAAATGTTGCTGCCAGAAATGCTCAATTCATGTAGTGTTGTATTCGTATAACCAGCATTACCTGCAAAAATGAAATTTGAGAACTCCTTTTCTGCACCTCCAGTCGCTAGAAGCTTTCCACTGACAAGTTTAGCCAACTCCTGCTGCATAATCTGCATTTGCATCATCAACTGACCAAGATCTTTACCTTCAGAGGGAGGTGATGCATCAAAGGGTGTCTCAGCCATTTCAGTAGCCATTTTAGCATTGGCTTTTTTAAAACCAGAACCTTTCTTCTTCATCAATTCGTCATACCATTCAGGATACCCATGAAGCTTAAAACAAGTCTCCCTGGTGTGTCCCATACTGTGACAATGATCACACTGCTTATCAGACTTATCAGATTTCTTTCCAGGGTCCTTCTTCCTATGACCAGCTTTATCATCCCCCATGTTGGATCCAAAAGCTTTAGCAAGTAAAGCGATATCCGGATTTTCAATAGAAAAATTCATGTTCACGGCTCGCTGACTTTCCACCCTCAAAACCATACTATAGGCACGATCAATATCTGGTGCTGGATCCATATTCAAAATTTGGCTTCGAACATTATCAAAAGACCTGTTCAAGCCCATTAGAAATTGGAGCAACTTGGATTCATCCACCCTCTCCTTAAGCTTCTCAGTCATGCTCGCACAACAAGAACAGCCAGTACAATCACATCCAGGTAAAGGCATAAGCCTATCAAACTCATCCCAGCACTGATTGAGTTTACTAAAGTATTGAGTTACCGAATGATTACCTTGCTCAGTAGACAACATCTCCCGCTGAACTTGGTACATTTGTGGAGTATTACTAACCCCAAATCTTTTTTCCAACACCTCCCACAGATGCTTAGCGCTAGGTGAATAGACAAAGCTGTCACCCAAATCCTTAGAAATTGAATTACAAAGCTAAGACTTAATCATCGAGTCCACTTTCTTCCACCTCCTGTACCAAGCCGGATCTGTAGGTGGTTCCAGGGTACCATCGATAAAGCAAAGCTTATCCTTCGCTTCAAGAGCAGTTTTAACGGCTGTACTCCAGCTGAAATAGTTCGACCCAGTCAATGGCGTAAGCACCAACGCCATTCCCGGATGATCAGATGGTTGTAACAAATACGAATCGTCCTCTACACACACACCATGCCGAGAACGAGTTTCGGTACGATCAGCCATGGATGAGCTAAAAGACTTCAAAATTGCCTTTGGCTTCTTGAAAAACAAGAAATCGTCGCCTTCCCTGCATCAGAGGTAAGATATCGCCACCGTCTGCCGCTCGGAATCACGAAATCCCCTTTTCGCACTTTCGGAATCGAAAACCCTATTGTGGCTCTGATACCATGTACAATTTAGGAAATATACGAAACATAAGAAGTGAAGTGACTAAATAATACTTTCTTATTCAGCTTCTGTTGTATTGGCAATATATATATACAAGACTACAAGACTACTTAAACTGTATCAATACAGATTATTATACAACCGTTAACTATACAACTGTTAACTACAATTAACTGAAAAGACAACTAAGTATCTTTCACAATCATCGTTCTTGCCGAGATGATTGGACTCCTACTCTCCACTCTTCAACTTGCCTAAGTAATACATTCTTATATGATCATTGTCAACCTACCCATCATCTGTTTCATTTCTGGTCCCATTTTCTTTCTGCAGAATCACATCGATTCCTTTTTCATTCTGCAGAATCACATTGATTCTGTTCCGCTAACTCAAGCATTAAGCATATATAAGAATTCTAGAGAATCATTAACAAGTTCTGCTTAGGATATGTAGTCATCTTCTTCAATAAAGTTGATGAAGACAGAAGATTCACTATTCAGGCAACTGGTAAAGGAATAATCGCCATATTGAACCCACCTGCAGAAGTGAACAGTGATACCATCCAAAAGAAAGACATGAACTTCCAAACCAAAACTGCTTCAGAGGAGCTAAAGTCATAAACCACAGTAGTCATAAACTTATGACGGTGACTTTTTGTCCAAAAGTTTCCAGGGTCTTGTTCCAAGCTAAACTTTCTGCACCATGAAAACGCATTCACACTGTCGATGAACCTAAGCCCTTGGCAACGAGTTGTCCACTTGAAACTGGTACTCAAAGTATGACCACAAGACCTCAATTTTGTTTATTAGCGATGATTTTTGACCGGTAATTCAAAAAGGTCCTCATAAACAACAATACTGGGATCCTTTTTTCACTGGATTCAGCGAGGTGAAGTCATTTTCCAATTAATAAGGTCCCAGTACGGTTGGTTGATGTTACTCTCCAGAACATTACTTACTGATTATCTTCATCAGTGACCTTTCAAAAGAAGGAAAAAGAGATCACTGTTTTTCAGGGGATTATGATTTTAACTGACACGGTATCTCTATTTGGAAAATCAAAATCCCTATCACATACGATACCAAACAAAGATCTTTAAGAGGGCAAGCAAGACTGAAAAAGTAACCTAATCGTGGTTAAACCGGCCACAACTCCAAAGCTAACAAGCTTGGAGAGAAACACGAAACCGCTGGCGCCATTAGGAGATATGCCCCTTAAATATTGAATTCTGGGGCTGGGACGGAATTAGTCACAAGTTTTATGCCAACGGATTACCAAATCCGCACGCAGGGGCACATCAGAAAATGGTGCAGTTTCCATGGAGGTTTAAGAAAGAATCCATTTTGGTAAATGTGATTTCAGGAAAGAAAATTTCAAGTTCATCCATGGAAGGTTTCTGCAGATTCAGAAGCTGACTGACTCTCGATAAAAACAAGGTTTGCAAATGAACTGTCATTTAATTGCTTGATTATGAAAAAAAAAACTGAAAACTTTTAATATTTGCACTGAGCTTTTCAATGGATTACGTTGCTTTGTTTAGCTTCTGATCTATTACTGACTGAAAATTACTGATATTTATTGAAGAGTCTTCTTAAATTCCCCTACTTTATCAACCCAATGAGTCTCACTAGGTTCTGACACATCTGGCTCTATCTCTCTAGTAATCTTATCACTTCACTCAATCCCAAGATAATAGTGTGGGAAATTCGAGATTATTTTATGGGAACAGTCGTTTTCTGTGCAATTTTTAACGAAAGTGTAATCTTTTTCAAGAATATGATTCTTAAAGTGGCAATCTGACAAGGAAAGCATTACTGTTTCTTAATCAGTAAAGACAATGGATACATGCACTCAAACCAACAAGTTGCAGAAAGGGCAACATTTCAGGCATGACGTTATCTACACTTTGCACGAAGTCCAGTGACAACAGTATTTTCGGTCGATTTATATAATAATACGTATCCGAATGATAACGACTACGAACTGTAATGACAAGTGTATCATGAGTAACAACATTAATGGTTTAAATTTGACTTCTGTGGAGTGCTCTATCGTGAACTGCAATCTTAAAATTCCAGGAGGCACATAGTGAGCTAGAGCCAAATGGAAAGCAGATCAATTTTTTTATTAATTTACTTGAGTCTTTCTGTTTTTCTGTTGACATATCAGGTCCTTGATTCTTACATTTTTTAGTTGTCCTGTTGATTGAGGTCGAGATTTTGAGAAATACTTTTTTTGTTCATAAATTCTTCAGTTTAGACGTGACAGAATAAGCCTGAGAATCTAAGATTCTTCCTCTGTATTAAATTTGTTAATATAATGGCCGGTGCAGAATATATGACAGATAAGGATTTGATCAATTAACGTGTTCGCTATCTCCATAACCCATTTCAGGTTGTCTATTTATCAAAGTCTTTTAGATATTTATATCTTCACCTGCAATACCGGTTTCTGATGAGTACACGAAAACACTTACTGTTTTTGTTATTATCCAAGGTCAGGTTATGAATACCAACTTTTTGTTTCTGATTCAGTTGCATGTTTTTGGAAGCTATAGAAGAGTAAAAAGCAGATTACTGAGTTGTTTATACTCATTCCTTCTCTTCGTTGATTTTTATTTTTGGCTTTTTTTAAAATATTAACAACTGTTCTTGTCTCCTTGACCTCAGGATTCAAACAGGATTCTCGTATAGTCACGTGTAGTTAATATTCTACTCCTGTATCCTCCTGAATAGCGTGTAAGTGATAATGTTTCTCGGTATACGTTGACTGACTTTAAATTATTCTCAACTTCACTCACTCTTTGGAATACTAGTATCTTTCAATCATGTGCTTCCTGTGTGTTCATATGAAGAAAAGAACCTGCCTTTTTTTTTTCCATGTTCAAGGTCAGGAAATTCTCATTTTTGTTTCATGTTTCTCATATATTCTTCAGGTTGTTTGTTTTACAAATGATTTGATGTACTGCAATTGTGAGATCCAGAACTTGGTCTTTCTTGTCTTCTGAATAATCACATTTAAGATTGTGAAGGTCGTGTTTCTGACTCCTTGCTCGTCTTTCCTTTTCTCTGAGATGACAACTGAACTCATGAATCATTGATCAGAAGTAACAGTGTGTTTAATGCCTATGAGATTTGTGCATGAATTTTAACACTCTGACCAAAACTTTCCTTTCTGCAGGAGCTGAAGAGAGAATATAGAAAAAGAAGAATGGGGGGTTTATGGAGCTTGTTTTGTGGGGAATTTATCAGTTCAAACACTGGGAAAAAGGCCTCAGGATTTAGTTTTATGTCATTTCGTCAACCAAATTCTTGTACCAATCAGGCCTCTATCATTGGCATTGACATTTTGCTTCTGGTCTTGCTCCTGTTCTGTGTGACACAGAAACCATCATCTAGAACGGTTACAAATCTATCTAGAAGTCGAGTATTTTCGAAGTTACCAATTCTTTCTGCCATCTTCAATGGCTGTCTTGGAATGGTCTATTTTGGTTGGGGCATATGGAATTTGGAAGAGAATTTGCGGAAAACCCACACGGCACTTCCTCTGAGAAAGTGGCTACTATTGACGTTTCAGGGATGTACATGGTTGTTGGTTTCTTGGATAGTAAGCATCCAAGGGAATCGTCTCGCAAGAATGCCGTTGCGCCTTTTAGCCATTCTTGCGTTCTTTCTAGCAGGAATTATGAGTGCATTTACCATATCTGCTGCTGTTATACTTCAGGGAGTGTCACCTAAGATAGTTTTAGACGCTTTAACATTTCCAGGAGCAATATTGTTGTTGTTATGTACATACAAGGCATACCAACGTGAAGAAATAAAAAATTGCAGTAATGCTTCTTTAGCTACCGATTCTGATGAAGTTCCTGACAAACCTGAACCTGCTGAAGTTACTCCTTTTGCTAAAGCAGGATTGATTCACAAAATGTCATTCTGGTGGTTGAATCCTTTGATGAGAAAAGGCAGGTGGAAAACTCTTCAGGATCAGGATATACCAAGTTTGAGTCCTGCAGAACGAGCAGAGAGCTGTTATTTGCAGTTCCTGGAGCAAATGAATAAACAAAAACAAACCGAGTCATCAGCTCGACCGTCGATTTTATGGGCAATCATATTATGTCATTGGAAGGAGATCCTCATTTCAGGGTTATTTGCTTTTCTCAAGATTACCACTCTATCAGCTGGTCCTTTGATTCTAAATGCCTTCGTTTTGGCTGCAGAAGGAAAGTCAGGTTTCAAGGATGAAGGCTATATATTGGCAATATCACTTTTCTTTTCAAAGGGTTTGGAGTCCATTGCACAGAGACAATGGTACTTCAGGTCCAGGCTTATTGGTTTGAAAGTGAGGTCTACCCTCTCAGCCACAATATATAAGAAGCAACTGAGATTGTCTAATGCAGGTAGGTCGATGTACTCAAGTGGTCAAATAATGAACCACATCACTGTAGATGCCTACAGAATTGGAGAATTTCCCTACTGGATTCATCAGACATGGACCACGTGCCTCCAGTTATGCCTGTCTTTGTTCATTCTTTTCCATGCAGTGAGGCTAGCAACCTTGGCAGCTTTAGCTGTTGTATTGATCACTGTGTTCCTGAACATACCACTTGCGAATTCACAGCATAAATCTCAGACTGGACTAATGGCAGGACAGGATGAGAGATTGAAGGCTAGCACTGAGGCCTTAGTTAATATGAAGGTGTTGAAACTGTATGCTTGGGAAACCCATTTCAGGAATGTTATAGAAAAGTTAAGGAAGATGGAGTACAAATGGTTATCTGCAGTTCAATCACGTAAAGCCTGCAATAACTTTCTCTTCTGGTCTTCTCCATTTTATGTCTCTGCTGCAACTTTTGCAGCTTGTTACTTCCTCAAAGTTCCTCTACGAGCGAATAATGTATTCACTTTTGTGGCTACACTGCGCATTGTACAAGATCCAATTAGACTTATGCCTAATGTTATTGAAGCAGTGATTCAAGCAAAAGTAGCCTTTACTCGTATTGCGAAATTTCTTGAGGCACCTGAATTGCAGAGCTCTAGTATCAGACAAAAGCAGAATCAGGGAAGCATCAGTCCTGCAATTCTTATTAAGTCAGCTAAGTTTTCATGGGATGAGAAGTCAGCAAACCCCACACTCAGGAATGTGAATTTGGAGAGCAGATGTGGTCAAAAGTTGGCTGTATGTGGAGAAGTTGGCACAGGAAAATCAACACTTTTAGCAGCAATTCTTGGAGAAGTTCCAAATACACAGGGAACTGTAAGTTCATAGACATATTCTCTTCCACCCCATTTTAAGCACATCAAAATGTTTCTCAACAATCGCTTCACACAATTATGGGAAAGAATGTATGGAAGTTCTGAATTTGCAGGATCGGGTAATTGTTTATTACTGACAAATTATCCATGTCTTTTGATTGTCTGGACATACAGGTTCAGGTCAGTGGAAAGATAGCTTATGTTTCTCAAACAGCTTGGATTCAGAACGGAACAATACAGGACAATATACTATTCGGTGCACCAATGGATAAGCAACGATATCAAGATACACTTCAGAGATGCTCACTGGTGAAGGACCTTGAACTTCTTCCTCATAGAGATATGACTGAAATAGGTGAACGAGGAATCAATCTAAGTGGAGGTCAAAAGCAGAGAGTTCAACTTGCTCGTGCTCTGTATCAGGATGCTGATATATATCTGTTGGATGATCCATTTAGTGCTGTTGATGCAGAAACAGCTACCACCTTATTTAATGTAATCACACATTCCTAAAAGCAGTTTTTATCTGTAGAGCTCAGAAATTTAATTACTTTCTGAGCTCATTACATGGTGAATAAAATTTTGGCAGGAATATGTCATAGGAGCACTCTCCAGGAAAGCAGTCTTGCTCGTGACACATCAAGTTGATTTCCTTCCAGCTTTTGATTCTGTTTTGGTTGGTCCAGTCGTAACACTCAACTCAATTTAGCTACTTATTTGTAATTTATGGTCAATGACTTTTTTACTGATTAAGTATTATCCTTAATATACAAGTTGATTTTGTTAACAGTTGATGTCAGATGGAGAAATACTAAGGCAAGCTCCTTATCATGAGCTACTAGCTTCAAGTCAGGAGTTTCAAGAACTTGTCAATGCACATAAAGAAACAGCAGGTTCTGACAAGCAAACTGATGTTGCTGCTCCACAGGGGAGGTCATGTACTGGGGAGATTAAGAAGAGCTTTCTGGAGGAGCAACCTGAAGGATCCAAAGGTGATCAATTAATCAAGAAGGAAGAGAGAGAAGTAGGGGATACAGGATTTAAGACCTACAATCAGTATCTCAGTCAGAACAAAGGCTACTTGTACTTCTCCTTGGGTGTACTTGCTCACTTAACTTTCGTTCTTGGTCAAATATCGCAAAACTCCTGGATGGCAATTAATGTTGATAACCAACATGTTAGTAAATTGAGGTTGGTTCTGGTATACTTGATGATAGGATTCGCCTCAACAATGGTTTTGGTCTTTAGATCTGTCTTTGCAGTCATTTTGGGGCTTCAAGCAGCACAGTCAATGTTCTCTGAGCTACTTCATTCTCTTTTTCGTGCTCCCATGACTTTCTACGACTCCACTCCTCTTGGAAGAATACTCAGTAGGGTAAATTTCATCCCAGAAAATGTTGATCTTTTAAAGTGGTGATGTACAACTAATATCAACCAATGCCGTGTTTCTTGCACCGCTATAGGTCTCGTCTGATCTGAGTATTGTTGATCTTGATGTTCCAATGTCAATGATCTATACCGCGGGGGCAACTCTAAATACTTACGTTAATCTTGGAGTTCTGACTGTTGTTGCCTGGCAAGTTCTGTTTGTTTCCATATTTATGGTCTATCTGGCAATTCATTTGCAGGTACTCATTAAGATATCTTTAATTGTTGTGAGCATTCAAATTTATCTTAGACTGAAAACTTGAGAGTTTGGTTTTCCGTACCTATAGAGGTATTACTATGCCTCTGCAAAAGAGTTGATGCGGATCAATGGCACAACCAAGTCTTTGGTGGCAAGTCATTTAGCTGAATCTGTTGCTGGTTCCATGACAATTAGAGCTTTTGAGGAGGAAGAGCGCTTTTTCAGAAAGTGTCTTGAACTCATTGACACTAATGCTAGTCCTTCCTTCCACAACTTTGCAGCTAGGGAGTGGTTGGTTCAACGGCTAGAATTGATCAGTGCTGCTGTTCTAGCATCTGCAGCATTGTGCATGGCGTTACTTCCTCATGGAACCTTCAGCCCTGGTAAGTATGGTACAGTCTTAACAATCTTCATTTCAGTCCTGAAATGCTTTAACAAATGAATTGATATAAACATCTCATAATATAATAACTTGCAATCACTACAGGTTTTATTGGAATGGCACTATCCTATGGCTTATCAATGAACGTGTCCCTGGTTTTGGCTATTCAAAACCAGTGTAGCTTAGAAAATTACATTGTTTCTGTTGAAAGGCTCAATCAATACATGCATATACCAAGTGAAGCCCCCGAAGTCATCGAAGGTAATCATCCACCTCCCAGTTGGCCCGCAGTAGGTAAAGTGGACATCTGTGACTTGCAGGTTGGTATGACTTCCTGATTGATACGTTAGCTCACAATTTAGAAATATTTGTCTACTGAAAGACGTGTGCTTTAAACAGGTCAAATATAGGCCTGAGACACCACTAGTACTACGAGGAGTTACTTGCACAATTGAAGGGGGAGACAAGGTTGGCATTGTGGGCCGAACTGGCAGTGGAAAGACTACTTTTATTAGTGCTCTGTTTCGTCTGGTGGAGCCAGCAGCAGGGAAGATTGTTGTGGATGACATTGACATCTCAGAAATTGGGCTACATGATCTGAGGTCACGACTTGGGATCATACCTCAAGACCCTACACTTTTCAAGGGAACTGTGAGATACAACTTGGATCCTTTATCTCAACATACTGATGGGGAGATATGGGAGGTTAGTCTCCAATCTCATTTCGAATTGTAAAAAACACGAGTTAAGTTCTGCCGATGCTTTTCAATAGAGAGTTTTGCTTGTAAATGATATAGGTCCTCAGGAAGTGCCAGCTTCGTGAGACTGTCCAAGAGAAAGAGAAAGGTCTAGACTCCTTAGGTAAGTTTTTAGCACTTGAGCTCTTCAGGTGAGGCTAGTTTACTTTCTGTATTAATATAATCAAAGTATTTTCCATGTAGTCATGGAAGATGGATCGAACTGGAGCATGGGGCAGAGGCAACTATTTTGCTTGGGACGTGCACTTCTGCGGAAAAGTCGGATATTGGTGCTTGATGAGGCAACTGCATCTATAGACAATGCAACTGATTTAATTTTGCAGAAAACTATCAGAACTGAATTTGCAGATTGCACAGTGATCACGGTGGCTCACAGGATCCCAACAGTTATGGACTGCACCAAGGTTCTTGCTATGAGAGATGGTAAGTCACATTCTTCTCATTCCTCAACTCGTCTGACTAATGCACATCTCAGCATATGATTTGGCTAACTTTTTCTGGGAATTTCAAAAACATCTTGATAGAACAAGAAAATATGTAGCTACATTTAAATGGCATTTCTTTCTTTGTTCATCTGGAAATTGGGAATGAAACATTCGAACAAAATGCATATACATTAAAGGGTAAAATTTTCTCGATGTATCACTTGGTCTCTGTTGAACTTCAGGACTTGTAGTGGAGTACGATGAGCCAACCAAATTGATGAGGACAGAAGGTTCACTGTTTGGACAACTGGTGAGGGAATATTGGTCTCATTTTCAATCTGCACAATCACATTGAAGCTAGAGACTGCCTTTTTCTTAGTCAATATGTCCTTTCGTCCATAATCCGAGCTTGGGACCCATGGGAATTACAAGGAGTTTTAAGCAGGAAGTAGAACGCACAGTTGTCACATATGAGAGAAATGAGAACTTCTATAGATACATAAATGTCTGGAACCAGCAATGGGCATGTTCCAACTACAGCAGTGCAACTACAAGTCAAAGTGAAGACACTACATGGTGCTATCCCAAGCTCTGTACCGCTATCTAAACATGAGCATCCTTTGCCAGAAAAAGAGTTTTTGTCAGAAATTCTAGGGTCTGTACATTGCAGTACAAGGTTTAAATAGCTGTATCTAAACATTGATATCCTCTCCTAAGGTAACTTACCATACTAGGGTCTAGGAGTGATGTTTCATAGGAAACATCATTTTCCAACAAAATTTCTGAACAAAGTCTTCTTGAACCGAATTTTCCAACAACAATACTTACCCAGATCTTCTTCTTTTCAATCATTGAGATCTTAGTACTGTCCAGTGATGTTACCAATTCTCAAAATCTTAATCAAGAGCACCTAAGTGATGATAGCCTTATCTTCTTTTACTCGAAATCCTACACGCAATGTCTCAAGGCCAAACCAGGCCTATTGGCTTATCTCACTAAGTTCGTTCCTTGCCAGATCACTTCGATGAGCCACTACCTTCCAGCTGAGACTAATTACATATGATATAATAACACATCCAAAGGAAACATCGAAACAAGAACATTAACATCATTGAGATCATTCAAAGTAGAAAATTTGGTATGTTTTAATATAGACTTGACTATCTTAGTTGTTAACCTGGGTTTGCTTATTCCTCTCAGTGGCAATTCAATATGATGTTTTGATTCAATATATTAAGTTCCCTATAGCTCCTGACCGATAGTGGTCGTCAACTAGGACTTCAATCCGAAAGTAATCAGGCCTCCATTAGCAAACATACCATGATTACAAAACACACAACCAACGCATGAGATGAAATCCAGAGAAAATACATCAAGGTGGTGGTCCGGTGATACGTTAAATCCGCACAAATCAATTGCAACCGAACGTCCGAGAAGGGAGCATCGTGTGCCACTACGTTACAGAGACTAGTGGGTGATAGTGGGAG
>JANIHZ010000006.1:72361376-72375280 GCA_027478365.1 Erythroxylum rufum | reverse complement strand
CTTGAGGACAAGTTGGCTGTTCGAGGGGAGGCTAATGATACGTTAAATCCGCACAAATCAATTGCAACCGAACGTCCGAGAAGGGAGCATCGTGTGCCACTACATTACAGAGACTAGTGGGTGATAATTGGTTATTTTTATTTCTGTTATTTCTTTAGCATACATGTAAAGCAAATTCGGCATAGTCAGGTTGTGATTGTCTATTTATAGACAACTTCTCTATCAATACAAAGATATCACATTAATCAAAAGCTATCTTCTCCAGTTATATCGCTAACAAATTCTAAAAAGCTATCACGTTAAGTTCTGTTACTACAAACATTGTTATCATCCGGTAGAGCTTACTCCCCATATGCAAACCAGTCTAAAAGTCTCAAGTTCGAGTTTCTATGGGGAAAAGCATGACCTTTTAAACGCAATCTGAAAATTTCACAGCTTTACAACGAACTCAGCAAGGCTAAAAGGAAGAAATCCATGAAAAGCATCAAAGAAAAACCCACAAAAACCAAGATTTTATACAGATCAATGACATCAATGGAGGATTGAGGGTGCCAGTCAGGCTTTTCAACCAACCAAATTGCTCTATCATCTCCTCTGCGAAGAAACCAATCTCATGGCCTTTCCTGGATAACTACACAGATTGTTGTAAACGAAGGAGATTTCAGAGAAAAGTGAAGGATATGAAATGGGCAAGTGAGGGAATTTCGAAGAAGTTACGGAACAACCGTTGAGCAAATCACTGCAGGTAGACAAAGACGCAGAAATTGCGGACATTGTTCTAAAATTCCTAGTCTTTATCGACCCATAGCCATTGGAGAGAGCTTTACAGAAGGCGAGAAAATATATACGTATACACACACATATATGTGTATACTATATATCGGAGATGTAGTCAGATGGGACCCACGTGGATTGTTGGGAAATTCTCCCGCCAAAATCAGCCGCCCCAACACACTTTGAAATTTTTTGAAGGAACAAAACGCCGCCGTTTGACTTAACCTCTTTTCTTGCAAAACTGCACTCTCTTTTCGTCTGTCTGTGAGAGACGACAATGGCTGTGGTGGACTCGCTCACCGACTACACTCGAACACAGAGGATACTTCTCTTAATAGACCTAAGCCCTCTTCTCTACCTCCAACAACCGGACTCATACCGGACAACCGTGCTCTCGGCCGCTAAAACTCTCCTTTCTTTCCCTCAACTCTCTTATTCTCTCTTCTCGTTTAAGCCCTTCTTCTCCTCTCTCTCTCCTCTTCTCTCCTCGTCAAAGCTTCCAACTTTTTCACTTTCTCTTTCGTTTGACCACTCAAGTTCCACTCTTGACTCTCTTTCTCAGTTCTTCACCTCCATAGACTCTACACTCGATAGAGACTCGGTTCAACCTCTCTACCCGAAAGCCACTCATGTGGCGACGTCTATGCGGCAGATTGTTCATGACTACGCTTGGGACTCCGCGATCTGTGATTCGTTAACGGGTACAATTCTTAATGGTGGTTCTGTTGTTAGATCGAATTTGGTAGTTTTGTTCTCTCCAGTTTTGAGGGATTTGAAATGCTTGTCAGAGTTTATGGGCGTGGGTTTTAGTGATGAATGTTTAAGAGATGTGGATGTGTTTACTTCGAAGCTTAGAGGGTTTTTTGAGAATGTTGGTCAGGCATTTGCTAGTAGGGATATTCATTTTACATGGGTTGACGTGAAATGCGAAATTGATTCTAATCAAGATAGGGGGGATTGTGGTCAATTTGATCCGGGATTGAGGTGTTTTGAGAGTGTAATTAGGGATTTGGGTTGGGGTTTTTGTTCAAGTGACTGTGTTGTGTTGGGTTCTGTTTTTGTTCCCTTTGGATTGATCTATCCGAAGATCGGTATCTCACCTAAATTATTTGATGTCAGTGATTGGAGTAAGAGAATTCATGCACAATTGAATCTTGAGATACAAGATGTTAGTGGCAAGCCTTTGGAATGCAAGTTCTGTGATCTTGAACTGGTTAGTTTAAAAATGTGCCCTAGAATTAGCCTGAATTTCACGGAATCAGAGGCAGGTAGTTGTGAAGAAAAGAAAGCGTTTTGGAATCATTTTCATGAGGGGCTGACAAAGCTTCACGTTAAGGCAGTCAAAATCTATGATAAGCCTGTGAGTTTTGACGGTTTTTCATCCAATCCCCTTCTTGTTTGTGAGTCTTCAGGGAATAATAAGAATGATGGAAAAGAAAGTTGCAGTGACTTTATTGAAGATAGGGTTCTTGACATTCTAGGAGCTGAAATGGGTAAATTGGTGCCAAGAAGCCCACAACCGATTTGGCAGATTCTGTTAAGTTTTCTGTATAAAGAAGGTTTCTTAGCTATGGTTTCCCTTTCAAATGTCAAAGGCTATAATCTTATGGGAATTCTAAAGCCTTTCACACATTCTTTAGCCCTCCTCTGGCTTATGGAAGATGCATTGTACCCTCATGGTATGACAAATAGATCCATTGAAGAAATTTTAGGAAATTTTCTTGTAAAAAAGAACGGTGAAAGCTTCAGGCAAGAGAGTGATCTGAACCTCTGCAATGAAGTTACAGGGTCTCAGTCTAGTCCTCCATTGGCTGGTAAATGCAATGAACTTGGAGTCGAGAAAAGGAAGAGGGACAAGCGGATTATAAATATGCTTCGGGAGCTAAAATGGGATGCCTTCTGTGAGGCAGCCTTGGAAGGACCCCAGATAGATTTGGAGGAGGCTTACATTTCCAGGAGTTCCTACAAGTCGAAGAAAATGAAATTTCTGAAGTGCTGGATGAAACAGAGCAAGAAATCTAGCGAATGTGGGTTGACCCAGGTAAAAGGTTTCCAGCCATATCAGGAGCCATCGAAAGAAGCAGAGAATAACAGACTAAGTGAGTCCCTCCAAGAAAATGAACAGCCAATCGCTTCATGTGCCTCTGCAGGGGAAGATTCTTTGACTGGGGCATCTAGAATACAAGATGAAGATGCAGATGATTTTCGGCCAGAATCTGCAGAAAGTTTCTTTAGTGACCTTCCACATAAGATCCAGCAAGGACTTGAATCTGAAGAAGTTGACTTGTGTACTTTGGCCGAGCGACTTGTTAATTCAACTATCTATTGGATATACCAAAGGTGGGAAAGAGTAACCTCTTCAGAGATTCAAAAACCTCTGGTAAAACAAGAGGATGCTTCAGCTAACATGGTATGTCTTGAGCTAACAAAACTCTTACTAAGGGAACCTAAGGACTTGGCTGCTATGTATAGAGCCAGTAATCCCTCCTTCCAAGTATCGGCTTTGGGTTTTTCTGAGGATGCTTCAAGAAAAATGACTAGAGAGTATCCTTTTATTTGCTTTTACTCTTTCTTTTCATTTCATGTTCCATCTGTAACTTGCTTCTGTTAACCCTTTTATGTAATTACCTAATGCACAAATAGTAATAGCACTTGCCTTAACCAGAGAAAGGTATGAATTACAGATTTTGTTTCGTATGGAGATATTACAGTCAGAGGTTGGAGCAAGTGTTGGGGAGTCTACGAAGCAGAAGTTTGTGAAACACATTTGCTTGCTTTTAGAGACAATCCAATGTCATCTTGAAGGAGGCTTTTTTGGTGATTGGAACCTTGATAAGTACGTGGAAAAGATCATAAAAAGCAGGTAATATATTGGCCTCCTTAACACACCAAGAAGTTGTCCATATTAGATCCATATATGATGGACATTTCTGGTGTTTGCTATTCCACTAGTATTTTTCCAGGAACTATTCTCAAAAGATTTTAATTTTGCTGCAGTTTATATGGTGATTGAACAGTTCCTATCCTGAAAACATTAATTGAAATAAAAAAATTTGTAGGTACTCTGACAGCCTTGAGGAAGTAGTTCATAGAATCTATTCAAAAATGGACCTCTTGTTGTTTGATGAGGAGGATGAATCTCCAAATCCTTTACTCAACAGTGAGGACAGTAATCAGTCATGTAGAGGAAAGCTGGAGGGAGATAAATTAGATGAAAGTTACAGAAATGGTGGCCAGATTTCAGCAGAAGATGAGTCCCTTCGATTGGTTGAAAAAGATAATCAAAGCCTTACAGGACTAAACCAGGATGAACACACCCGTAAACTAATACAAGCTCAGGAGAGGAGACAAAGAGCTCGAAGGTTTGCATCTTTCACCAGTTGGGTACCAGATTTGCAGAGAGTTTGGGTGCCTAAACAGTCAAAGGCAATGAAAGTGAAGTTTAACCCTTACCGAAAGCCAGCAAACAGGAAGGGAAAAAGAGATGCAGGCTATGGCCGAGTGTGTGAGACCCCAATGACTGGAAATAATCATACTGACAGTGGAGGAAGCAGAAACAATAAGAAAGGCCACCATGATTCCGTTTCCAAGGCTTTGTTTCAAGATGACTAATGGTTCAAGCTACGCAGAAGTTTCTTCCCTGATGAGCTGCTTTTACGGAAGGTTCTTTGGAAAGACAAATACGAATCTAAAGGGAATAAAAAATTGCTGACGCAGCACTTGCTTGCTAAAACCTGTTGCACAGATATAACCCGACTATTACTAAATGTAGATATGTTTATGAAATTTTTTGAAGCAATTGTAAATTTGTTGGAACTGATATTTTGTTTACTAAAGTTTCAAATATTAATGAGCAAGATGGTCGCCTGTTTCTTTTCTTTTATTTCTTGCCTTCTGTAAGTCAAGATTGAACACTTCATTAACTATTTTGACGATCAAGTTTGATTCAGTTTATCTACTCGATCATGTAAACATATGGTTTGTCAGGATTCCGCTCAAGGCCATCTTACTAGCTTAGTGGCAGGTATAGTATCATGTATATAAGTGTTTGTGAAGTTTGAATCCACTTTCTATTGTTTCTCTTCGACACAGTGAAGTTGGTATGGTTGTCGCAGTCTCAATGAATTATCTTAGATTTCCCAAATGGTATTATGCTTCTCAGCAGGTGCGGAGGGTAAAGTACCATTCTTTGATTTTTTGGAACTTCGGATAGTTTAAGCCATGGCCGTAGAGGGAACCTATTCGGCTATTCGCAAGCTAGGTTAGTATGACAAGGTGATATGAACCAGAGAACTGCATTTGCTCAATAATGAAAGAAACAAAAGGGAAGTTAAATACTACCCTGATTACAAACCACATACGGATACATGTAAATGCACGAACTTAAAGAGTTTAAAGGTCATACTTCTCTATTTCTACACAGAAGTTCCTAACTTTATACTGAGGCCAAACCAGAAACGAGAGGCAGGTATCATGAGTAAGGATGAGCCAGTGGCTTCAAAGTGATTGTGCAGAGTGAAAATGTGACCAGTATTCCTTAACCAGCTGTCCGAACAACGAACCTTCCGTCCTCATCAACTTGCTTGGCTCATCGTACTCCACTACTTTCCCTGAAATGCAGCAAAAACTGTTTCAGTACACTTCTCTGCAATCCTTCCTCTATATGGGGAAGTTTACTACTTTAGTTGTTTTGACTAAATGTGTGGGTTCTAAACATATTTCAAACAATGTAGTTGGAGGAAGGACACTTGCCATCTTTCATGGCAAGAACCATATTGCAATCCATAACTGTTGGAATCCTGTGTGCTACTGTTATAACTGTACAATCTGCAAATTCAGTCCTAATAGTTTTCTGCAATATCGTATCAGTTGCATTGTCAATGGATGCGGTTGCTTCATCAAGCACCAATATCCTGCTTCTCCTCAAAAGGGCTCGTCCCAAGCAAAACAGTTGCCTCTGCCCCATGCTCCAGTTAGATCCATCTTCAACAACTGCATGGAAAATTTCTGGTGTTTGTGAAAACAGAAAGTAGACTGGACTGGACATGCATCTCATGCTCAAAGTGTTCAAACCGTACCTAAGGAATCTAGACCCGCAGCTTTCCCCTGTACTGATTCTCTAAGCTGACACTTTCCAAGAACCTGCATGATGTACAAGCAAAACTCTATGTCAAGAGATGTGGTGGTAATAGAAAAGAGACATTTTACTGCTCAAATTAACAAGGATCAGAGACTTACCTCCCATATCTCTTCATCAGTGTGTTGAGATAAGGGATCCAAATTGTACCTCACGGTTCCATTGAAAAGTGTAGGATCTTGGGGTATAATTCCAAATCGTGACCTCAGATCATGAAGTCCAATTTTAGAGATGTCTATGCCATCTACTACAATCTTCCCACCTGCCGGCTCCACCAGACGAAACAGAGCACCGATAAGAGTAGTTTTTCCACTACCTGTCCGGCCAACAATACCAATCTTGTGACCTCCTCCTATTGTGAAGCTAATCCCTCGAAGTACTAATGGTGTGTCAGGCCTATATCTGATCTGCTTGAAACTAAAATCTCTCATTACACGCACATTTGAAAGTTGTCACTGACGTATGAAACTAGGAAAGCCAAACTCACCTGCAAATCGCAGATATCCACTTTACCAACTTCAGGCCAATTATGAGGGGGACGATTATCTTCTACTACTTCTGGAGCTTCGCTTGGTATATGCATATATTGATCCAGTCTTTCAACTGAAATGATGTAATTTGCAAGAATGCACTGGTTTTGAATGGACAAAACCAGGGACAGGTTCAATGACAGGCCGTAAGATAGTACCATTCCAATGAATCCTGATAGAAAAATCACAACACTTATTATGGTACATGAAATAATATAACATATCAAATTGATAGGTTGTCGGTGGCTACATACTCACCAGGGGCGAAAGTTCCAGGAGGAAGCAAGGCCATGCAGAGTGCAACCGAGGCAAGAACAGTTGCGCTGACGACTTCTAGCCTCTGAATCAACCACTCTTTGGCTGTGAAATTGAAGAAGAAAGGACCAGCATTTGTGTCAATGAGTTCTAGACTATGTGCAAAGAAACGTTCTTCCTCGTTGAATGCCCTTATTGTCATGGCTCCAGCTACTGATTCAGCCAAATGACTTGCCACCAAAGAACTGGTTGTGCCATTGATCCGCATCAACTCTTTCGCTGAGGCGTAGTAATATTTCTATGCATATTTTACGATGGCAAACAACAGTATTAATCATACAACATAGTAGGTGTTCATGTCGGAGAACAGACATTGAAGAATTTTGTAGTATATGTACCTGCAAGTGAATTGCCAGATAGACCATAGGCACCGAGACAAATAGAATTTGCCATGTAGCAACAGTTAACACTCCAAGATTAGTGTAAGCATTAAAGGTTTGCCCAACAGCAAAGATTAAGCCGAGCGGAACATCAAGATCGGCAATACTGAGATCAGCTGAGACCTAGTGATAAAAGAAACACCACAGCATACAAAGATATTAGTTCCATATCATCTCTTGAAGATCATTTTCTTTTTCTTGTGAAAGAGATGTTTACCCGACTAAGTATCCTCCCGATAGGCGTTGAATCATAAAACGATATCGGAGCACGAAACAGGGAGTCTTGCAGCTTGGAGAACAGAGATTTTGCTGACTGAAGTCCCAGGACAACTGTGAAGAATGATCTACATAGCAGAAACATTGTTGAGATAAACCCAATAATCAGGTAGACCACAATCATCTTCGATTTGCTCACGTGATGCTTATCCACATTAGCTGCCATCCAAGAGTTTTGTACTATCTGACCAATTAGAAAAATGAAGTGACCAAGAGCAGCCAAAGAGAAGTAGAAGTAGCCATTCTTCTGATTCAGATATTGAATGTAGGGCCTAAACCCCGTATCTCCCACTTCCCTCTCTTCTTTCCTGATCAATTGATCACCTTTCGATCCGTTAAGTTGTTCGACCTCGTAGGACGTCCTGTTTAACGCATTGGTAGAGGATCCATTACTCTGTGGATCAACAGCATCGTTGTGCCTGTCAGAACCTGCTGTTTCTTTGTGAGCATTGACAAGTTCCTGAAACTCTGGACTTTTTTCCAGTAGCTGATGGTATGGAGCTGCTCCTAGTACTTCTCCTTCTGACATCAACTGTCAGAAAGATCAACTTGTATCAGAAAACAAATGATAGATCATAAAAATCACAAAATTGTAACTAAAACTCGATAAGCCATGGAAAGATTAGAGATTCTGGGAGCCAAATATACGTATTTTGGAACACTACTAACCAAAACGGAGTCAAATGCAGGAAGGAAGTCAACTTGATGTGTCACCAGCAAGACTGCTTTGCTTGAAAGTGCTCCCGTGACATATTCCTGCCAATATTTCCATTTGACAATAAGTAGGGAGACCAAGCAGTAACAGATTTAAGAGAGTAACGCGGCATTAGCATTACTTTAAATAGGGTTGTGGCAGTTTCTGCATCCACAGCACTAAATGGATCATCCAGCAGATATATATCAGCATCCTGATAGAGCGCTCTAGCAAGTTGAACACGTTGTTTTTGACCTCCGCTCAGGTTGATTCCTCGTTCTCCTATTATAGTCTGATCTCCATGAGGTAGAAGCTCAAGGTCCTTTGTTAAAGAGCATCTCGCAAGTGTATCTTCATACCGTTGGGTATCCATTGGTGAGCCAAATAGTATATTTTCCTGTATTGTTCCACTCTGGATCCAAGCTGTTTGAGAAACATAACCAACCCTCCCCGAAACCTGAACCTGTATATCGCAACAATACAGATTGTAGACTTACCTCATTTCAGACACTTATCTTTACATTAAAATACAAAATCCTAAAGGTTTTATCTGTGTGGAAAAGGAAATTTGGTTGTGAACTTACTACTCCTGAGGTTCTTGGAACTTCTCCAAGAATTGCAGCTAAAAGTGTTGATTTTCCCGAGCCAACTTCTCCACACACAGCCACTTTTTGACCAAGTTTCACCTCTAAGTTCAAATTCCTGAGAGTAGACTTTGATGAATTCTCTTCCCACGAAAAGTTGGCTGACTTGATAAGAATGGCATGACTGACATCTCCAACTTTCTGGTTTTGGCAGACATTAGAGTTCTGCAACTCAGGCGCTTCGAGAAACTTATGAATACGTGCAAAGGCCACCTTTGCTTGAATTATTGATCCAATAACATCAGGAATGTATCTGATTGAATCTTGAACAATGCGTAAAGTTGCCACGAAAGTGAAAACATTATTAGCATGCAGAGGGATTTTGAGGAAATAACAAGCTCCAAAGGTTGCAGCAGAGACAGAAACAGGAGAAGACCAGTAGATGAAGTTATTGAATGCTTTGGTTAACTGCACAGCAGACAACCATCTATACTCCACCTTCCTTAACTTTTCTATGACATTCTTGAAATGGGTTTCCCAAGCATACAATTTCAACACTTTCATGTTCACCAGAGCCTCAGTACTAGCCTTCAACCTCTCATCCTGAGCCACCATGAGTTTACTCTGAAACTTATGTTGCAACTTTGCAAATGGACTGTTGCTTAACAAAGTAATCAGTATAGTTGCTAAGGCTGCAAATGTTGCAAGTCCCACCGCATGGAAGAGAATTGCAAGTGATAAGCAAAGCTGGAGGCTTGTAGTCCATGTCTGATGAAACCAGAACGGGAACTCGCCAATTCGGTAAGCATCAACCGTAACATAGTTCATAATTTTACCACCAGAATGCATCAACCTACCTGCATGAGATAACCTTAGTTGCTTCTTATAGATTGCAGCTATGAGCAAAGACCTGACCTTCAAACCAATAAGCCTGCATCTAAAATACCACTGTCTTTGAGCCACAGACTCTATGTTTTTGGCTACGAAAAGGGTGAAGGCCAACAAGAACCCTTCATGTTTGAAACCTCCTTTTCCTTGTGCCACCAGAATGAATGCATTCAGAAGTAGAGGACCAGCTGATAGAGTAACTATCTTCACAAAAGCGAAGAGCCCAGAAATAAGAATCTCCTTCCAATGACACATTATAATAGCCTTTAGCAATGATGGTTTTGATGACGATTCAGCTTGTTTTTGTTTGTTGAATTGCTCCAGGAACTGGAAATAACAAGTTTCTGCTCGATCCATCTGTCGCAACTTGGGTATATCTTGATCTTTAAGAGTTTGCTGGTTGCCCTTTTGCATCAGAGGATTCATCCACCAAAAAGCCATTCTACTCAACAATCCTGCTTTTGAAAATGGAGTCACTTGATCAACTGACTCCATTACAGGATTTAAAGAAGCTTCATGTCTGCTTTCTCCTCCATCACCTTGTTTATGGCTGTAATTCTTAAAACCACACAAGAGCAACAAGATTGCTCCTGCAAGTGACAAAATGTCTACAACAATCTTACCAGACACTCCTGCTAAGATAGCAGAAATTATAGACAATGCACTGACGAACAACGCAAGCAGGAATGAGAGAATGGAAAACAGTCGCAATGGCATTCTTGAAAGATGCTTCCCTCCAAGACTTACTGTTAAAGAAACACAAGACCAAGTAAACCACTGAAACAACAGTAATAACCAGTTTCTGATAGGTGAGGTACTGTGACTTTTCCTCAACTGATCTTCCAAGCTCCATATGGCCAAGCACAGATAGGCCAATGCAAGGCAGCCATTGAAGATGACAGAAGCAACTTGTAGTTTTGAGAAACCCCGAAACTGAACCGAAATTCTATGGTTTCTCGACCATGATTTGTGTATCCAAGTGAGCAAGACCAAGGTTATAAGAAAAAGATCAATTAAAATGATTGAGGCCTGATTAACACACGACGTAGGTTGTCGTAATAACAGAAAACTAAATCCTGAAAGCTTTCCACCACCACCTGAACTGCCACCTTCCCCGCAAAACGTAGCCCACAATCCTCCCATGTTCTTGTTTGTTCTCAAATCCTGCATTGCATCGGATTCAGAAACAACAAGTTCATTCACTAAGTTTCCAAGACATGCAACACCATTGTTGTTTTTTTCACAAGAAAAAACAAACAAGTTCAGTAAATGTACAAAACTCTTGCAAATTCCTGATGATTCATGAGCACTCAGAAAACAAGAAAAAGTCAAGAAAATTCATCAACTCATCCAGGACAGCAAATCTAGACAATTTTTATGCTTGTTAAAAGAAAATCTACACATGAAAAGCAAATAAATAGTTGCAACGTGCGAGGATTGATAGTATAAACAATAGGGTCCCAAATCATGAAGACCGTATATAACTAATGCAAAAAATAAACGTGTAAATAACATCAACCAGCTGAAAATCTTTCAAGGAACATGCCAGTGATTAAAATATTTTTATAAAAGTTTGTTTTCCGCATACAGTAATCTTCTTGAAAATATTTTTCCTACGAATTCATTCACTAAATCTCGAAAGCATAAAACACATTGGTTGCATCTTTCCCAAGAAAGGACATCCAAAATGTATAAACAACACAACCCTATACTTATTTCAACGACCTATTCTGTAACAGTTTAGCAAAGTATTGCTAAAAATTAATATAATGCATCAGTTTCTAAAACATTGTCTTTAATAATATTGAAAAGTAAAGATAATGATAATTTGTTGTTGAATATAAAAAAAGACAACAATATAAAAAAAAATGGTTTCAATAAATTCTTATATATGCAATATCTGAAATTGTCAAATATCTATTTACTAAAGATTATTTACTACTTTCATATATTTATTTATATAGGAATACTTGCAGATTGACAAGTGAATGTGAATTAGCAGCATATTAGCTTCCATGTCTAAGAAGAGGTTGATTTTCTTCTAAGTTATGGTTTCTTACTTGCTGTGGGTGATGTCAATGACAAGTTTCGAGAATACTGAAGAATGTGATCCCACAGGGCTTGGTGATGTGCAAGGTCTGAAATTGATTGCAGGTATGATGATCTCGGGCTTGGGCCTTATGTACTGCCTCCTTTCATGGAGTTTTGATGTCCATCTCCTTAAGCCTGAAACCTTTGGAGCTGGAGGAGCACCCTCTGAAGGGCCTGTCAATCCTGCACAATCTCTCGGAAAGCATTTGTGTCTGTTTGGACGGAAGTAGTTAAAGGTTTACAAGCTCCTGTGCTTTGGCTTACAGGTTTCTCCATGTCCTTAACCTGTTCGAAGAATTGCGCCAATGTTTTCAGTAAGTGAAAAGAATTACACATACGACTGACATAATTGCATTCTACATGTCCTGCTTGTTCTATCTTCATCATATTTAAACTCCCGAATCAACTATTAAGACAAAGGTAGGATTCTGTTCATGGCGTGCATTCTGGTAAAGTTGTTATCTAGTTGATAAGCATAGTTATCAGAAGTTTAAAGATTGCCAAAATCTTGACTTCTGAACTGAGAAAATACTTCAGAACACATTCTTTATATGCTTCAAATCACTGTTTCTTGCATGATTTTGCATTCTGTCAAAAACCATTTGTGGTGGGGAGTGCGTAGGTAGAGAAAGTTAGTTAGGCATATCTGATATCTGGAACCTGGTGATCTAAGAACCCTTTGGAGTGGAACCTCATGGCTGCCTTTTTCTCATAATGGGGTAGGTCTTTTTCTCCACTTTTATTGGATATGGAGCTAAATACAATAAACGGTTTCTGTAACAGAAATACCTAGCATCATCATTTTGTTACCTACCAACATGGAAAAGTTAGGCATATCTGATATCTGGAACCTGGTGATCTAAGAACCCTTTGGAGTGGAACCTCATGGCTGCCTTTTCTCATAATGGGGTAGGTCTTTTTCTCCACTTTTTTTTGATATGGAGCTAAATACAATAAACGGTTTCTGTAACAGACATACCTACCACCATCATTTTGCTACCTACCAACATGGAAAAGTTGGTAATTCTTGAGGGTCATGGCATTTTATCGCAGATAAACAAGAAGAGGGGCTAATAAGCTTAGGAAACCTCAAGAAGTTCACCTTCAGGGAGCTCCAAGTTTCTACAGACAATTTCAGCTCAAAGAACATACTTGGCGCAGGAGATTTTGGCAATGTATACAGGGGAACGCTAGAGATGGGACTGTGATGGCTGTGGAGCGTTTAAAGAATGTAGCTGGAACTGCTGGACAATCACAATTCAGGACAGACTTGGAAATGATTAGTCTTGCTGTCCACAGGAATTTATTAAGGTCGACAGGATACTGTGGTACCTGTAGCGAGAGGCTGTTGGTGTATCCATACATGTCTAATGGCAGTGTGGCATCAAGAGTTAGAGGTTGGTAATTGCTCTGTTTACTATAAACTAAGTTCTGCTAGTAACCAGATTTCAAGTGTTATGGTACATGCCACTTGACTGAGTACTAAATTACAGTTAAGAGGTTTGAAATTACTTGATTTTGACTCCTATTCCTCTAATGTTTAATTATGAACTTTTTGGTTCTAGGCCTAAGCGACTTTGCGATGACTCTGGTTGTTTATGGTTGTCTTAGGCTGTATGTTTTTGGAAGTTAATGACAGAGTGAAAAACCTAAATTCCGTGGAAGTCTATTTGAAAGCTTCCATTGGAGAACTTACATTAGTTTTCAAAAACTTCCCTACTATTTCTTGAGCGTAGGGAACAAATGCAAAAAGAGCCTCGAGCTTGTGACGATGCTTGTCACTTTTCCGACGAAGTATAAAGGAGCAACTCTAAATATGGGAACTAAGGCCAACATACGACTATGGAAGCTATGAGAAAATAATTCTGCCATGATGACTGCAAGGGTGTTGAAGATCAAAATTCTGGTCAAAGAAGATTGAAGAGAAAGTGTCCTTAATTTTTTTTAAAAAAAAGAGTTCATCTACTAAATAAAAAATATTTAAAAAGTTATTTGATCTGTATTTGTAAATAATAAAAATACGTATTTAAAAAATGAAAATTTATAATACAGCACTATTAATTATTAATTATATAATTAGTTTCTTAAAATCTATATTTTTAATATTTTATGTTATTAATAATATGGTCAAATAAATTATTTTTGAATAATTCTAATAAACTTGTAAGAGTTTGTTTTAGTTATGAGAAAAGAATTTTGCCATGAATTTTGGTTTAATTCATGATTTTTTTTCAT
>JANIHZ010000006.1:72159982-72171003 GCA_027478365.1 Erythroxylum rufum | reverse complement strand
ACGTGTTGACTTCTCAAATCTTGCCGGTGATAAAGAGGTCAGCCAAGTATGGAGGTGTTATGCTTTGGTCAAAGTACCATGATGATCAGAATGGTTATAGTTCCGCCATTAAAGCAAGCGTCTGAGAACTTGGAACTAGTTCGTATAGTTACTGATAAAGCTCCAAGTTGAGAGCTACCTCTAGAAGAGGAAATGTAATCGAGCTATCGCTCACTAATAATACTTTTATATTTCCGTTTCCATCAATAATAACTCGTACTTACCTTTTTAATAATTTATTAAATATATCATAATTTTTATTTTATAATACTCCATATTGCTGTTTATAAAATATAAATATATATTGTATTATAATATTAATAATGACAAGACTTAATACTTAAATCGGTAGATTCAGAATAATTTTTGAGATATATTATAAAATCCTTAAGTCTGTTAAAATGTCAGTAGAGATTTAGTATAGTAATTTTTTTATACAAAAACAAATGGGATGTCTAAAGTTGTAATTACTTAGTCATACTATAAAATTACGAGAGAAGTTGATTGAGAATACAACGAGAAAGAATATTTCTATCTTAGAAAATCAATTTAGTTTCATGCCAAAAACGTCTACAAAAAAAGTGTTACATCTTCTTACGAGGCTAATGGAGTTTTACAGGAAAAAACAACATAACTTACGCATAGTTTTTACTGATTTAGAGAAGGCGTATGATATATTCAAATTATTAAAGATATATATGAAGGTGTAAAAATTAGAGTAAAGACAATATGAGTAGATACAGAGCATTTTTTTTATAGATATTGAGCTATACCAATGATTCTCCCTAGTGCATGTTATTTGCTGATGACATTATTTTAGTAGATGAAACAAAAGAGGGAGTCAATGTCAAGCTTAAATTTTGGATAGATATATTAGAATTGAAAGGCTTTAAATTAAGCAAGACTAAGAGTGAATACATGGAGTGTAATTTTTTGAGACTGTGAGCGGGTACTAATGAAGAGGTAAACATTGGTTCTGACATTATACCACAAAAGAAATGTTTTAAATATTTAGATTTTATCATCCAAGTAATGGAGAGATTGATGGACATAGTCCACCGAATCAAGTTTAAGTGACTTAAATAATGAAGTGCATCAGGAATTTTATGTAACAAGAAGATATTGCTTAAGGTTAAGGTAAATTCTATCGTTTAGCAATTAGGTCGGCCATGCTATGGAGCAAAATGTTAGCTCCTCAAATAAGTGCATAGTTATAAGTTAATGGTGACGGAGATGAGGATGCTCTAATAGATATGTAATAATTAATTTAAATTAATAATAATAATAAGTAGAAAATCTATAATAATAATTAATAACAATAATAATAATAATAAGAAAAAGAAGAAGAAGGATATTTGATTTTTTTTGTTACTTATTCCTTTTTTATTTTAAATTTATATTCTCAAACCAAACATTGGAATAGAAGTTCTTTATCTATTCAATTCTTTAAATCAAACAAAATAATACTCATTTTATCCTATTTTTCATTTTTTCTATTTCTAAGAATATCTATTCCATTTGTTATTATGTATTTCATTCCTTGAACTAAAGTTACAGTAGAAGAGATAAGACGACAAATGTAATGACAAGGAACAGTGACCTTTAATGGATACTGTAGAAATTGTATCGGTCAATGTTAATTATTGTACGATTAGCACTCTCTCTTTTTCCAAGTCTTCCACGACCTGTTGATTTGAGCACCTACAGAAAGTGTATTTCATTGACTCCTAATGGCAGTCAGTAGTGTTTTGATTTTTGAATCTTAAAGATCATTGCAGTGAGTGGAACAACACTTAACACCCTTATAGTTGGTCTCTTTTGGCAAAAATACTTCTTGATTTAATCCGATTTGGAATTAGTAGACTAAAGTTTAATTAAACAAACTCAGATGTAAACTTGATTATAAATTTGAATTTGAATTTTTTGTTTGTCAAACTAATTATAGAAAATTAGGTCAAACCAACCGAAGTCACCGGATCAAACCTAGTCCATGCTAACCCGTGTATGCCTTCATCTTAAAAGTCCCAATGGTTAAAACAGATTGTGCGGAGGGCGCACACATAAATATTACCAAGATATTTTAGTAAAGAATTGCTTGTAGATGTGATACGTGTGAGGAACTATTATATGGAAAAACAACATTAGGAAATGGAATCACTGTTGCAGAGTTCACTGTCAAAACAAATAATACTTATGCCAATACAACAGAAAGTATAAAATCCAGTTTGAATCCTAGTTACAAGCTAATTTCATCAGTCTCATAAATAGAATAACGCACAACAAATATAAAACCTCTATAAAGTATCTTGTTCACTGACTGAAACTAACTGGATAAGTTCCCTTCTTTCAGGGTGTCTTAAACTTTTCGGACCTGAATATTGTGAGTAGATTGGAAACGCCAAATCGGTTGTCTGCCACTTCGAACAAGCGCTATCTCCTCTCCTTCCTTTACCATCCCCTGATACTGTAGACGAAAACCCAGATTTCGTTATCATTCTGAACAACTATCAAGTGCTTGATGGCCTAACAATGAGTTGTCAAAACTTCAGGCAGCAAATAGTTGAAAGAAAAAATAACCATCTTGACCTTAATAACTACAGGCCAATAGAGACCAATATGGTTGTTTAAGAAAACTTTCAATTTTTTCTTCCCAACACATTCACGAAGGAATAATCAATTGATGTCGTACACTTTAGTTGACTAGTTGCTTCCAGTCAGTCATTATGAGCATACAATATCTACAACTCAGATTGGTGCTCCACTAGCGAGGGATAGGAATCCTATTCTGTAGTCGTCTTCCATGGAGAAATGCCCCTTAAGCTAAAGTTACTTTATGTTTGTTTCGCACAATTACCAAATCTGATGTTCACAGAGCAAATGATGTCCCACAGAAAATGCACATTCATTTCACCGTGACTTGGCATAAAGAAAAATCACTGTATAAATTAGGTATCTTAATAAACCCAGCAATTACGCCAGATACCATTGTGTGTGTCCAGTGGATTCATGAAGGAACCACTTTTTTTAAAAAAAAATTAGGTCAAACAAATTAGTCAATATGTACCTCCAGGAGGTATCTAATTGAAGAGATTTCTGAGAAGGCATCCAAGAAAATACTTACCTTGAGCAGTGATAAAGCATTTACAAAGGTTTCTTCAGCATCATCAGAAAACTGCATGTATATAGGACATACTCCCTGATACAGAGCTAGTCTTTGTTGTATCCTCTTCCTGCAAGTTCATCAACGTCATGCAAGTAAACAAAGTCCGAAATCACTGAATCAAATTCTCATATGAACTACAACTAAACAGCACAGTATCCATAATTTCTAAACACAAATTGACTAGTCAGTGTAAACAAATTTATGTCCCTAAATTAACCAGCAGTTGCATGAGATATACACTGAACTAAAATAAGTTTCTTAGGACTGTAGGAGGGGCACTGTCCATTGTTCCTTCACTAAACAGAGAAAACCATAAGAACTGACTAGTGAAATTTGAAGATTTTAAGGCCGTGGAGAACTCACTCATTTGTGAAGGCAAATATAGTGCCTTCCGGTCGATAATGGCTGAGTAATATGGCCATGAAACCAGTTCTGGTGAAAACAATAATTGATGTTCCAAGAGTGTTTGACATCATTGTTGCATGGTATGCAAACATCTCGCTTGTGTGGTTCTAGGAAAAAGAAAGAAGAATTTTGTAAGTTGTGACTGATAAGCAGATGAAGGAGAAATGGACAGGAAATAGAGAACACCTTAAAGGCTTGACCAAGATTAGGTGGCATTTGACCACCAACTATGGTTGCTTCTGTTCTTAATGAGACTGTATGCATAACTTTCACAGCCTTCAAAGGGAATCTAGAGGGAGCAAAATCACCTCGTTAAGTTTACGAGCAAACACATATATGTAACACCAATATGATGCCAACTTACTTTCCATGAGCAGTCTCTCCAGAAAGCATGACAGCATCTGCACCCTCACGAACAGCTATAGCAATATCTGACACTTCTGCCCTGGTTGGAGTTGGATGAACAATCATGCTTTCCAACATATTTGTAGCCACAATAACAGCCTTTCCCATGCTCCTGCACAGCCTGATTATCTCTTCCTAACATTTAAAATAAGGAACAAGTCAATCCAATCTCTACAAGGTGAGGTGGGTCATCATGTTTCTCCTAAAAAAAATACCTGGAGTAACGGAACCTCCTCTATAGGGAGCTCTGCACCAAGATCTCCTCTTGCAACCATAGCCTAAATGAGAGAACCGTGTATAACCATTAAGTACACTAAGCTGAATATTCAATTTGAACCCAATGAAATTAGCAACCAATAAGAAAAGCTGAAGTTGAATAACCCATATAAACATTCTTCAGCAACTCAAAAATACAAGGGCAAGATCTAAGACAATTACCCCATCGGATGCTGTAATAATTGAATGCAAGTTTGGTATGGAATCAGCACTTTCAATTTTCACAATGACATGTATATCTGCGCCACAACCTGCCAACATAGAATGAAAAAGTATAATGCTTCATGAATTTAAACAAATTACTGCATGTAGATTATGCCAATTATCTGTAGATAATATTTAAGAAAATTATTACTTTGCAAATAGTTCTTCAATTCATGAACCACTTGGGCATCTTTCACAAATGAAACAGCATAGAAGTCAACTTTGTTGTCCACTCCAAATTTTATATCATCCCAGTCCTTCTCTGCAGCAAAAGAAATTAACATCTACGCCAATTAGCCAGAAAATGCCAAAGGAAAAGAGAATAAGAGCTTAAGGCAAGTGTATCCATGGTCCAACCAGTGATTGAAGGCAGTGTTGCACTTTTTCCTCGAACATTTAGATGGCGTCTAGATTTCAGTTCTCCTCCATCTACAACTTCACATTTCACTGAATCTTCAGTCTTGGACTTCACCAGCAAGGACATCATACCACCTACAACATATTTCAAAATTCATCAATTCATATAAAACACAACAAGACCTCTTTCCTGTACTGAAAGTTTGTTTGAGTACAGATAAAGATGTATAATTAAATGATTTGGTCGATAAGTATAGCTATTTCTTAACCAATACATTTCATATCAGCAATTAAACTTTGATTGAAAAGGAAAAATCAGGTCATCGTACCATCAACAAGAAGCATATCACCCACTTCTACATCATTAATGAAATCATCGTAGTTAACACTAACACAATCAGCAGTCCCAACCCCTCTACGAATTGTAAAAGTGAATTCCTGTCCAGGTGATAATGTGATTGGTTGAGGCAAGTCTCCACTCCTAACTTCAGGACCCTGACAACGTAAACAATCCATGTAACCAAGACAACAAAAAAGACAGTTGAAGTAAGAGAGTTTTGTAGCTAGTTGTGTTTCATATAAAGCCTTATATAAATTTTCATTATTTTTCCCCTCTAGGTGCAACTTTATGGCAACAGACGTAAGCCAAGTCCCTGAAAATGTGCCGCATAACCATATCTGTGATTGATGAGAACTGAACGTACCTTGGTGTCAAGCATGATAGCAATAACGTTGTCCTTGGACTGAGCATTATATTCTTTAACCAAGTCAATAACTTTTTGATGCGATGCATGGTCTCCATGAGACATATTCAGGCGAGCAACATTCATTCCAGCCTCAGCCAGCTTCCATATCATCTCCCTTGTATTGGTCGAAGGACCAATGGTGCACACAATCTTAGTCTTACGTCTAACTGTAGGCTTCGACCACATACCCATGGACGTGTGATCCCGAACTTGCTCTCTCTAACATAACAATAAAAAAAAAAAAAAATTAAACAACCAACTCTCCATAAGTTACAATTATGCCTTTCACCATTTACCATTCTCATATCGGAAAGTCTCAGTACTAGAGTAAAATGTAGTACAGCAAACAAGTAACCACTTAACATCCGTTAACCAATTCTCTTGCTTAACCAAAATAAATCCAAAAACTTCTACGAAAATAAAGCAGTTTACTCATTTGGTTACTAAACGAATGACATAAGAGCAAACTCAACATCCAAAATTAAGAGAATCAAGCAGTAGAAATCACCACCAACCTTCGGTACATCTTCGGGAGTGACAGGGATGACTTCCGGCTCGGCACGTGTCGAGCTCTTAGCTACCACAATGTGGGAGCATCTACGAGCGGTAGAGAAGCTCTTGCTTTTCTTCTCCTTCGTCGTCTTCTGTACCTCCACCAGCACATTCGACACAAAGCTTGAAGCTTTAAGCTTATCGGTTCTCTCAAGCCCAGAGCCGGAACCAAGCAATGAGCCGTGAATGGATCTGGTAGCCACCACTTGAGCCATTGGAGAAGGTTTGTTTGATCAGATAGAAGAAGAAAGGAACTTCCTTTTTAATGGCTTAAATTGAAGGAGACTGAGGAAGAACAACGGAGGCTTTACCCAAGTTATAGAGATAGCCGCCAATTTGGCGGAAATTGCAAGAGTCTCGCTTTGTTCGTATCGAAGAAATGGGACGTTTTCTGATTTTGGTTGTTTTAGTTCAAAAACAGCTGGAGGTTTGGCATTATTAATTGATAGTGTTCTTCAAACTGTGTCGTTTCGCCACAGCTTAAAACGAGGTCGTTCTAATAAACTGTGATTTTGCTGGGCTGATATCTAGTAGGAAACTGGGCTGCAGGCTTTTGGATTCACAGGGCCCATGGGATTAAGATTCCTCAAGTTAGACAGTGCCACGTCATGAATTCTATGAAGGATTATGGTGTTGAGCAGTTGGCAATCTTTTCCCACTTCATTCAAATATCATTTGCAAGAGCGCGGGAAATTATTTAATCAAATTCTCGCCTCCGTAACCATCTAGACTCTAGAATCTCCGAATTGCTCTCCCCCTCTCTCTCTCTCTTTCTGTCTTCTTCTCCGAAACTCTTCATAGGAGGTGAGATGTCGATGAAAGGGATAGGCAAGGTGTTTCTACGATCTGCTCCGGACGTAAACGTCTCCGGCGAGAATGAGGCCAGGAGTCGGATCTGCTACCACAAAGGAGAGCAGTGTCTAGGTATGTGCCGATTACCAATCTCTATAAGGATCTGTTTGCTTTACGCAAAAAATAGGTTAAAAACTCTGGCGAAGCCAAAAATTGGTTAAAATTTTTTTTTAATGATAGCCGATGATAGATTAAATTTTTTAGGCCCGATGATAAGTAATTGAGATAAGTATTTAAGCAAGAATGTAAATGGAACACCGTGTCCAAGGATTTGATACCAGTAAATGGATTAATCAGTACCTCAACATGATCATAACTTAGTTTTGGATGATGATGTGTATTTTTCCATTAAAATATATGGCGTTTAGGTTTCTTAGTTTTAGTCGTGATGGTTTAGGTATTATCTGTTCATTCCTCATGTTCAACTGAAGGTTTGGTGTTTCTTACTATGCCAATCGAGCCTTCCTTAAATGATATTCCTCAACAGATGGGAGTGTCTTTCGGGTTTCAAGTCTGCGATTACATGTAGTCATAATCGAGTCGTTGTTTCACTTCTTGAAGTTCTGCAGAGTTTATCTATATTCACTTTTCTTCTGGATCATGGCTACTGCTTCTGCTTTCCAGTTATCTGTTTATCCTACTGTTGTTAATAACATTTGTCATGTGAAATTTCAGTGAAACTTCCACCGTGGATGACTGGAAAATGACCCGACTGGTTCTGACTTTTTTCGGAATATTCTCGTCATTCAAGACATTTTCCTCTGCCGAAGGTTGCTCAATTTGTTGCTTCTTTTCAATATCACAGGTTCTTGAATTCCAAGGTGAGATACAGAGTTATCTTCAAATCTTGTGTTATACATTTTGTGATGCATATAATGACGGTATCTTGTGCCCCTGATTTATTCCCTTTGCTTCGGTTTGATAATTTATTTACCTTCTAATATCTTTCATTGCGTGTTGCTGCCAATAACTCTTAACAGCAATACCTTGATAGATTATCTAGTTGTTAAGTACTGCAAGATATAACATGTTCTAGTTAAACTTGTGCGTATGGTAAAAATTGGTAATCTGGCTGTTTCGAAATTTAGAAGGATCTCATGATTCTCTAGGATGTCATGCTCTCTTGCCTTTTCTTGTGATATTAGTACTTCAGACTAAAATATAAACTTGATGACCTATACTTGGTTCATGATTGGTTTAGTTTCCATTAGCCACTAACTTGTGGCTTGACAGAGAGGATCTGTTTTACCCCCAAATGTTTAGTAAGAAAATAAAATATATCATTTAAACAGATATATCGCAAGAAGCTCATAACTCAAAAGAAACCTATGTTAGAAATTCGTTACCGCATGTTACCGGACTGGACTACTATAATCACAATTTAATTCCATAGCCGGACCACAATTTGAATTGCCTACGTAATAATCATAATGGGATGATTACTGTACTAATTGCATTTGAGGCACATGGTAGTACCCCAATTACTATATGTTGGCCCATTAAACTATAGTCCAGATCATCCAATTACTACGGTAACAATTAACCAATTCTACCCTTTAGGATAGAAAGGTGAGATTGTGCTTATATAAGCACACCATGTGTTTGGATGATCATGAACAAGGTGAGGGTCTTCTACCATTAGTTCTCTTTGCACAATTTCTCTCTCTGTTTTTCTCTCTTAATAGGTTGGAGCATAGCCATGGCAAGTGGTCCAATACCCAATATTGGAGGTATGTTCTTTAAACTCATGATGCTCTAAATTCAACTGGATCTTGGTTGTTCATTATGTTTTTAATGTTTAGCAAACAATTTTGGCAGTTGGAATAAGAAATCATTAATTTTAAAATTTTAATTGGATCAAATAGGACAGTGCTAAGGAATGATACATTGAAAAATCGAAAGGTCGAAGACAAAATGTGAGAGATGTGCATAGTAACTACTAACAACTATGAAGTTATCCAATGATAAGACATGTCCTCTCGAAAGAAAGAAGAATAAAAACGTAGTTCTGAGTAGAGGACTGCAATCAGTTAAGGTGATTATGGTTTAGCGGTGCCTTAATGTATAAGCCCTGTAAAAGTGAATTTCCAATAATGGAGGAACATCCTCTGTTCTCCGTCGATTATCGTCCTTAATTAGCCTAATTAACACGAGGGGACAAATGAATATTCAGAAGTGCCTCAATAATATAAATGTGACTCTTTTACTTATGAAAAATACCGAAAATATAAATATAAATGACCAAAATATTCCACAAACAAGTATAAAAAATTCTTATTTAAACCTTATAAAACAATTTTTAGAAGAAAGACATATAGACAATACAAACCAAAGAAAAAAGTTAATTGACCACTTAAAGTTTGTCGAAGACCAAAATTAACACTGCATTGTGCGGGACGGGATTTTTTGTCTATTTTACCTTATTTTTATTATGTCTTATAAATTTTAGCTATTTATTTATGCGAGATCTATATAAATAGATGACTGAGATTCATAAAACAGAGTAAAATAAACAGAAGATCGTGACAGATATTGCGCCTGGCTTTTAGGGACCTTTTATGTTAATCTTACACATATTTTTTTAATATAAAAATTAGATAACTGGTATGCATGTTACTTATGGTAATTTCAACCGGTGGAGTAGTATTTCCACAAGTGGGTAATTTTAATTAATTTTGACACTCGTGTTGACCAGCTAACTAGAGGCGGCTAGTAATAGCAACAGCCAAACCCAAACAGAGGCAGTCAGAACTAGAACAGTAATACCAGAAAATGAATAAAACTAGATGAGATCCCAATCAATGAGCAGTCGGAACTGTTGAATAGATGCAACCAAGTCAAAAAAAATTTCAATCTTTTGGATTCTGAATGGCAAGATAATGATTTCATTCTTAATTAGGTGATCAAACGGTCTTTGTAAAAAAATTTTATCGAGGAAAAAGACAAAAATAACTTTTAGAATATAATAAACTTTTCGGGAACAGATCTGTTGTTCTTTTTTGCAATTCCGCCATATTCTCAATAGATCTCAACCATCCAAACCATCCCATGCAATAAATTGGATGGTTGAGATCTATGGATTCCCAAATTTTTCCTACTCTTGTTTTTTGTGTTTGGCTTTCAATCCATGTTTCACGCGGAGGCATGCTTTTGGAAGTGATAGCACTAGGATCAACTCCAGCGGCGAAGTTTGACAAACGCTAAAGAATCAGACTGAAATTTATGGGAATTAAATATTTCAAAAATCCTTTATAAATATCCCCCACTTGTCATGCTCTCATCTGCATTTACAGTATTTTCTAAGATTTCATTACTTAATTCCACAAGACAAGAAATAGATAAAACTAAAAACCGTAATTCTAAGACAAAAACATAAAACAAAATGTCAAACATTGTAAATTATATTGCCGTGTTGTAACATAGTAAAAGTAGTGCAATTTGATAAATTTAAATTGATAAAATTAACACAATTGTAGACAATCTCGTAATTGTAGATAATCCCATAATTAAGGAATTATTCTTAGAGATTATTCTTAACTGTAATATCTAGCTATATTAGGAAGTAGAAATATTTCCTAATAAGGAGTCTTCCTAAATTGGAAGACTACCAAAATTATGTACCCTAATTTTATATAAGGACCTAGGGGTCTCTAGCATAATAAGAAAACAATCTTCCTCATACATCTAAATTATTACATGGTATCAAAGCCTCACGCTCTTCCATGAATTCGAAAGCTGCAATGATAGGATTTTGATCTTCATCCTTCAAGATTACCAGTAGCGCAACCTGTTGGAACCCATTTCTGAATCCCAACCTCAAACGAAAAACCAACCTAAACCAGATCATTTCCACTCTTGCTCTGATACCACAAATGTTGGATCCCGTTTCCGGAACCCAACTAGCGATCCGAAAACGATTTATCGAAATGATCATAAATTTTTTTTTCTTATTCATTCTCATTCATCTCATAACCACTAATTCAAAACATATTCAATCCATACATTTCTATTCTTTTTCACTT
>JANIHZ010000006.1:72139264-72159882 GCA_027478365.1 Erythroxylum rufum | reverse complement strand
TTGATAAGAGCAATATCTTCTGTAACAAGCTCTCTACATCTTTCAAGTTAGAAAGTGATACAGATAGCCTGAGGAGGGTAAGTGTAAAAGAATACTGATTGTAAAGAGACCTGAAGAGGCTCAGCTAAAAGAATACTTGCAAACGTTCGAGAGATAGTGAAATCTCAGAAGGATATCTGAGGAATGGACGTAGCCCACGGTTTGGGGTGAACCAGTATAAAAATTACTGTGTCAAACTCTCTAAACCTTCTCTATTACTTTACTGTGATATTTTTTGATATCGTTCATACGCAAGTTTTAGAGAAATTTACAAACGATAGTAATAGCAATTCTGAATCGAACAATTTTAGTATTCAAATCTTTAAGTTTCCTTTAAGAAGGGATTAAAGAAAAAGTTGACACAATTCAACCCCCCCTTCTTGTGCATTTGACTATCTTTATAATAACGTGTGATTCACTTCACTAGAAATCATATACTATGCTTAATTGGAAGATATATCTTCTCAAAGTGACAAGTGTTTTGCCTCAATAGAAAAGGATTCACTTATCTAGCACAAAAGATTTAGACATGCTAGTATGAGTGTTTTATCAAAATTTTCCAAAAATGAGTTAGTAATATCCAAGCTTCTCTAAAGGTGTAATTCAACATAAGAGCATGCAAGGATAAAGGAGAGGAACAGAAGGAAAGCGGGAGGAAGAAAAATTGGTTCAGGAAGAATCTAAGGTAGAAACACAGATCAACAAGATAAAAGAAGGAATCTGATTAAAGATCCTTCTCCATACTCCTGGAGGAAGGCGATACCCAGTCGCAGAGAGAATCTCACCAGTAAACTTGACCTGAGGAAAGAAGAAAGGAATCAGATAAAGAAGAAGCAAGGAAGGAAGAACCAAATAGAACTGTCTCACTTACGAGTTTTGGTTGAGGAACGAGACCTTCATCGCTACTGAAGAAATCAACCCTAATTGGGGAAGATGACAAGTAGCGAGAAGTAGAGGAGATGGGAATTCTCTTCTTTAATCTAGAACATTCAGCAACCAAGAAACGTGATCGTGTTGTAAATGCAGGGACCCAGAAGCGTAGTTGTTTCTTGTTAACAAGGTGGTTAGAAGTCATTAGTTGATTTTGGCAAAGGAGTATAACTCCGAAAGTTACTGTACTATTCCTTGAATCATTTTCAATATATATACTCCATTTAATTTTTCAAAATAAAATAGGAATGCTGAATTTGAAATTTGAGAGCAATCACATTTGTGAAGCTCATTTAAAAGGAAAACAAATCAGAAACAGCTTCCCTCCTAAAAATATTGTGACTACTAACCAGCCATTTGAACTCGTGCACATAGATTTATTTGTTCCCACTAGAATTCAAAGTTTTGTTAGCAAACATTACAGTTTTGTTATAGTAGATGATTTTTCCAGATTTACATGGGTTTATTTTCTATCAAATAAAGATGATACTTTTGAAATCTTTAAGAAGTTTTACAGGAAAGTTCAGACTGAAAAAGGGTACTACATTGCATTAATTCAAAGCAATCATGGAGCAGAATTTGATAACAGAAAATTCGAAGATTTATGCAACGAAAATGATATAACTCACAACTTCTCATGCCCAAGGACTCCTTAACAAAATGGCGTTATTGAGAGAAAGAATAGGACTCTCGTAGATATGGCCAACACAATGTTATGCGAAAGTGGCCTATCTCATAGTTACTAGGTAGAAGCCATGTCAACCGCTTGTTATATAATCAACAGCTGTCTCATAAGACCTATTTTGAAAAGGACCCCTTATGAGTTGTGGAAAGGAAGAAAACCAAATGTTGCTTACTTTCGAGCATTTGGCTACAAGTGTTTCATTCTAAACAATGGAAAAGAAAACTTTGGAAAATTCAATGTTAGATCAGATGAAGTTATCTTTTTGGGCTGCAGTACCGCTAGTAAAGGATTCTGAGTATATAATAAAAGAACAAAGAAAATAGAAGAATCGATACATATGGTATTTGATGAAGCACTACCTTTGACAATAGCAACTAACTCAGATAATGAAAAGGATCCATTGGTACCTAAAAGTACATCAGACAATCAACCTACACCTATAATAACTTTAGAATTACAAAATCAAGAAGGCCTTTCTGAAGTTAGAACACAACAAACTCCTTAATCTCAACAGGAGCCTAAGCAACTAAAAACACCAAAAGAATGGAGAGGTCTTGATACACATCAATATATTCTAGGCGATCCCTCTGAAAGTCTAAGAACAAGATCATCATTCAAGAAAATCTTTGTTGCTCTCATCTCATTAATAAAACCAAAGATCGTTGAAGAGGCCCTTATTGATGAAAACTGAGTTTTAGCCATAAAAGATGAACCAAATCAATTTGACAAAAACAAAGTCTAGAATCTAATACTCCATTCACAAAATAAGTTAATTATTGGGACTCGATGAGTATTTAGAAACAAACTTGATGAAAATGGTAAGGTAGTAGAAAACAAAGCTAGACTTGTAGCTCAAGGTTACAACCAACAAGAAGATATTGATTTTGATGAAACTTATGCACCTATTGCTAGATTGTAATTGATTAGAATTTTACTTACCTTTGCATGCTATAGAAACTTCAAGTTGTTCGAAATGGATGCTAAAAGTGCATTCTTAAATGGCTACATTAACGAAGAAGTATTTGTTAAGGAACCTCCAAGTTTCGAATACGAAAACCATCCGGATTATGTGAAAAAGTTAACCAAAGCTCTGTACGGTTTAAAGCAGGCTCCCCAAGCATGGTACGCAAAATTAAGTAACTTTCTACTTAAGAATAACTTTGAAAGAGGAATGGTCAATAAAATCTTATTTATTAAGAGAAAGGAGAATGATTTACTCATAATGCAAATATATGTTCAGGACATAATATTTGGTGTTACTAATCCATCCTTCTGTGAAGAATTCTCAGCATTAATCCAGGGGGAGTTTGAAATGAGCATGACGGGAGAATTATCATTCTTTCTCGGATTACAAATCAGACAAACAGAAAAAGGAATCTTCATTAGCCAAGACAAATATATAAAGAAACTCATCAAGAAATATCATTTTAAGAATGCTAAACCGATGGTACTCCTATGTACATTGAAACTAAACTTAACAAAGATGAAGAAGGCAAAGCTACAAATGAGATAAAGTATAGAGAAATGATTGAATCAATACTATATCATGCAAGCCCAAGACCAGACATTATACTTTGTGTGTGTATTTGTGCAGGCTTTCCATTAAATCCAAAAGAAAGCCACCTTCAAGCAGTCAAAAATCTTTCGATATCTCCACGAAACTATGGATTTTAGACTATGGCAACTAAAAACTGATTCATTTGACATAATGGGCTATTGTGACACAGATTATGCAAGTGATAAAGTCGATCAAAAAAGAACAAGTAGTCACTGTCAATTTCTTGGAGGATGTCTAGTATCTTGGTCTTGCAAGAAGCAAAATTGCACAATGCTTTCAAAGACTGAAGCAAAATACATATCAGCTACTAGCTGTTATGCTCAAATCTTATGGATGAAGCATTAACTACAAGATTTTTCTCTAAACTTTTCTCATATTTATATATTAAGTTATAATACTAGTGTTATAAGTCTTTCTAAAAATCTTATGCATCATTATAGGACTAAGCATATAGAAATCAAACATCATTTTCTTATAGATCATGTTTTAGAAGGAACCTGTAACATCTTGTTGTTTATGCTAAGACTAAAATAGTGTATATATGAGTTTAGTGAGAAGTTAGAAAGTGCATTTCATGTTCATGCATAATTTGGCATACACATACACTTGAATATTGAATTTTTGTACATTAAAATGATTGTACATACATTCATTGACATTTTTAAGGTATAATGGATGTTATAAATGTGATTTTATTGAGAATTGTGGTTTATTTATATTGAAAATTGATGTGGAGAGTATACTTACGGATTTAGAATTTTTTTGGGTGAAATTTAGGAAATTTCCGAAGTTTTAGGTATATTTGGACTAGGAAAAATGCCAAGTGGCAAGACAATTGATAAATGGTAGTAGAAATTACTATCAAATGGTAATGGAAATTTTGATAAATGACCTTGTGATTTACTGAAAAGTGTTATCGAAAATTAGGTGACAATTAGAGTAGGAATTGGAATTGATTGGACTAGTTAAATAAGAGAACCTAGTTTAAAGCCTTAGAAATTGGACAAATGGCAAGTGACAAGTGTCACTTACCAAGCCAAGCATTAAACCCATGTAACTTTTGAAAGACCATCTTTTAATTGGTCTTTCATTTGACTTCTTTGGCCAAATGTTCTCACCTTCTTCCTCTTTTTCATTTGTTCTCATCCATAACACTCATTTCTCACCCTCTCAATGTGTTCTTCATCTTGTCACAAGAAAAAAACCTAATCCCCCTTCATAAATGAAGATGATATTGGGATGTTTGTGAGATAGGGTTACGTGATCTTCAACTTTGGAACCAAAAGAAGTAAGTCTATTATTATTAATCTTCATGGTTTTGCTAAATGAAGCATATATGATGATAGTTTAGTGTTTAATGATCATCGTAGAGGAGTTGAGATATGTGTAACGTTGATGTTGCAATAAATAGATGTATGTCTGTTTTAATTTATTAATGGTATTTATGAGTTGTTTTCAGAGAGGATTGGCAAACTAAATGGTGATGAAGAGTGTGCTGGAAATTATTAGCAATAACATTTTCCACTGATTAAGCTTTTGTATTTTAGCCATAACTTGATCTGTAGATTTCCAAATGGAATGATTTTTTATTTAGATTAAACCAGAGACATACAACTACAATTTTTAAGAAGAAATAGAATTTGAGTTCTATCCTTAAGGGTCCCGAAATTTAGCTTGAAATTTAGTTTTGGCTTAGGCTGCAGCACTACCCTTGATAGAAATCATATCCTGTTGTTATCGAATAAACTATATTGATGTAGGCCGAATCAGACAAAGTTGTCTTCACAAAAGTTGTAGCTTATTCTCTTAGATTTCAATTGGTATAAAATTTGTAATTTTTAGATATTGGAATTGAGATATATGAGTTGTACAACTTTGAGTTCTTGATCATACACTAGCCAAAATTTCGAACGTACTCAGTCCGATGTATTTTGAGTATAACTTTCGGAATACTAAACCAAATTGTATAATCTTGGTGTCATTAGAATGATTATGCAAAGTGGACCCAAATTTTTCTTTTTATAAAAATCTAGAATGATCAAATGAGTTATGAAATTAGATTCAAATTGTTTTATGGAGGTGGAAACCCTAAGTACAAATTATACTTATATAAGTGTTGATATATGAATAATTATGTGATGAGAATAATGGAAAGATACCTGGGATTGTCATTGAACATGCATTGTACCTAATCCATATGTCTACATATGTGTATAAATGAGTACGTATATAATTGTGTAAATTTGTGATATATGTAAATGTTTATTGCATGATATAGAGGAGCATTTGGAGACAATAGCTTTTAGAGCGATCTGTGAGTAACCTAAATGGTCCTACTTAATATTTGTTTGCTATAAATTCTGTACCAAATGTGGAATGAATTATTTGTACTAATTTCGGACATGAAGGTCCGAAGATTCTGATTGATGAATGTGATATTGAAGTGTTCCTTGAATGTGAATTGTTGAAATATGTGTTACTCAATATGTTTGTTGAAAGCCAAACTAAGGTTCGATGATATATATATATATATATATATAGGACTAAAAATGAGATTGAGAATGGGAATGATTGAAATTATAATTGATAGAATATGAATGTGATGTATTTCATACATGAATGCATGATCAGTTAATGATAGTTGTGATACGAGTAGCCACTGAAAATTAGCTTAAAGCTCTAGAATGTGGTATAGAGCCAAAGGCTCGATATGTACAATGAGCCCTATATCCGCAATGGGTAAGAGACAATATTAATGAGCCCAGTATCCACAATGGATACGTCATAGTTTAGGCACTCAGTTACAATAACGTAATAATTAAAAATGAGTCACACGATGTTGGCCCCAGAAATTTTTTATATTTATAAGCGTGATTAGATTAATTTTGGGTCTTGCTAGATCAGTCATGTTGGAATTGATTAACACGTTATGTGGGTAAGATATTATGACATGGGCTAAAGACATTGAACTATTAAAGTAAAGGGAGAGTGTAAGGCCAATTTTGGCAAGTCACTTAAGTTCAAAAACCTTAAGGCATTGAAGGAAGGGCAAAGTGGACTTTTGTATATCATTAAGGGTAAAATGGGAAAAAATAAGTGTTGTTTTCTTCCTTAAGAGGAGAAAAACGAAATTGGGAAATAACAAAATCAAAGAGAGAGAGAGGAGAAGTTTTGGTGGTTGAGAGGAGAGAAGAGAGTTGAGCTAGGGCTCCATCTTTCTAAGCCTTCTAGAGAGATTTAGGTGTGGTATAAGAAGGGAAAAAGGTAAAGGAAGATAAGAGCTTTCTTTTGAACCAAGCATTTCTTCATTTGGTGAAGATTTGAGATAAGAGCATTTTAAGGCTTTGGATTTTTGGAAAGGTTTTGGTTTCAAGAGCTTAATAAATGCATGGGTCTAAGTGTTCTAAGATCAATTTATACATTAGTTTCTTTGGGTTCTCATTTGGAAATTCCTATCAATTTTGGGAATTGTATTTTTTGTTAAACAGGGAATCAAGAAGGACAAGACGAGCAAGAGGAGAGATATATTTGAACAAGCCATAATCAAGGACTTCAAGGTGGGTTTCACTTTTATAGTTAGGTGACAAGCTAATAAAAGTTTTTGTCAATAAATGACATAAATTAATTTTGCAACTACCTCATTCATGTGCATTTAATGCCTACATGCTTATACATGATTTGAGTGATGATTTATGAAAAGTTGTTTTTAAAATGATTCCTTGAAATGAGGCATGATTATGAAACCATACTTTTAGAAATGGCTTTTAAGATATAACAAGAATATGAAAAGCAAGTTTTCAAGAGAATGTGCTTTTTTGGGCATTAAGCTTACAAGATTTTGAAATCTATGTGTTATGTGGGTTTATGGTAATCTCTCAAGAACCGTCACGTGTACGTTGACTCATATATAGGCTTCTCCCGCCTTTCCGCTAGTAGCATGGAGCTCCCTCAATGACTCCCTCAAGAATTCACGACTACACAGGACCATTTCATTGGAAATGTGTAGTGCATCATGTTTTGGACTTACCCGAACCATTTGATGTGTTTATGTGTTTATGATAAGTTGATAGGAGTACTGCATTCATGATTTGCATACATATGAATTTCTGCATTGAAGATGTTTTAAAATGTCTTTGCTTGTTACAAACTATAAAATTATTACCCACGGGCATTAAGCTCACCCCCACTTTCCTCCCCAAAAGCAGGTGATGAGCAAGAGATTTGAGTAGTCAAGGGACATGGCATCACTCCACTTTTGAAATGTTGTTATATTTTTAAGCTAATCTTGTAAACTAAGGCTTTAGTTGCATTTTGAGAAATTATTGTTTTTTTAAAGGTTGTATTTTGGATTATGTTGTAAGGTGGCTCGAAATGCCCACCAAAACGTTGAAAAACACTTATTTTGATGCGAATGAAATACATATACATTATGTTTGTTTATGGCTTTTCAAGTTTCGACATTGCTATATTCAATTTTTTTCATTAGGGTAGGAATTGTGTTCTGTATTCAAGGGAAAATCTAGAATGATCTAGGTAGAACTGGTAAACTTTCTAACAATATAAAGTTTGTAAGTTTTGGATATCATAGTGGAAAGTTATGATCATTTGAAGTTTGTGTTGCTGCGTAGGGTGAGCTTTCGGGACATCTACATTGATTTGAAATTTTAACCCTTATAAAGGCAAAAATCATTTATAAGGTCCTCATGGAAGTTGTAGGTCTAGAAGGCTTCTTTAAAACGGTCCAGGAATGACCTTAATCCGATATTTGTGGTGAAAGTTATGCCCTTTTTATTGCTTCGTCTTAGTTTGACTTTATCTTCATCTTAGTTTGACTTTTGTTTCGTCTTAGTTTGACCTCTGGTTCGTCTTAGTTTTGCTTGGTCTTAGTTTGCTTCGTCTTAGTTTTGCTTCGTCTTAGTTTGACCGTCTTAGTTTGACCTTCTGCATCATCTTAGTTTGTATTGTTATTTTCTATTCCATATTTGATCCTTTTAGAGGCCAAATCTCGCTTTGAGTTCTTTATAAAAGTTGTAGATCTCGAAGTTCTCTTTCAAACTATCTGAACACAAAATCAATCCGACATCTGTAGAAAAAGTTATGGCATTTGCGCCAACATATGTACAATATGAGTAAGGTCATAAACGTGTTGGATTCTTTTAGCCATAACTTCCTCATCTGACCTCCAAATGAAGTGATTCTTAAAGTATATCATGGGAAAGCATAATTGGGGTATGTACATGCTTTAGTTTTTTTAAGTATATCTTGAGCTGTAGAGCTCCGATTGAGGTGATTCTTGCCTCAAAATAAACTAGAGATTTATAGCTCCAATTTCTTTGAAGACGTTAAATTGTAATTTTGGTGTTTGACTGATGTGGGCACTCCACTCTTATAGGACGAAACTAGAATCTATTCTAAATTAGGAGAAATGAGTTTGATTATGGTGATTGTTTTTGTATGGGCAAGCCATTGAACAAATTGTGAGAAAAATTTTGGGATGTTGTGAGAATGAAGATGAATTGATGATGCCTAATGAGGGTTAATGAAGTAACGCTACAAGGGAACCCACTCATGCAAGCATGACTCCGGATAGTTAGGCTTCGAAAACGGGGTCCAACATATTTGGCATTAGAGAGACTAGGTTTAGGTCCAAATGTGGGATTAGGTTTTGGAGTATCCTATGTATGAAATGGGTAGCTTAAGACATGAAAGTTATAATTTGTTTATCATGATTTGAAATTGTTTTATACGATTTGAACTGTTTTATGTACTTTACAATTTATTTTGTATGCACTAAAGATTTCCAATGGTTTTCTATTGAAGGAGTGAACAATGCTGCCTCGAAGAAGAACTCGAGGAGCTCTGACTCAATCTGGCTCTTGCCAAGGGAGCATGGATGAATCTTATGTCCCACAAGATGCTGGAACATACCCTGCTCCTGATCTTGAGGAACCTAGTGTGCAGCATGAAGTGCCACTGCCTCCTCTTCCTATGCCTTTTATGGACCAGCAGTTCTTTCAGGCCTTTGCCTAGGCTTTCACATATGCCATAGGCCAAAGGTCGCAAGTCTCGATGTAGGCTCCAATGGAGAGGAGTGGCCAGTGTGATAAGCTCCGCAAGTATGGAGCTGTAGATTTCCATGGGACAACAAATCTCGAAGCGGCCGAAGCTTGGTTAAAGAGGATCGAGAGGGTTCTGATTGAGATGAAGTGCTCGAATGAAGAGAAGTTAGATTATGCAGTGAGCTTGCTACAAGGAGATGCTCTTCGTTGGTGGGAATTAGTGCCCCACAGTCAAGTGATGCCTCCGGTGTTATCCTAGAGAGATTTTGTGGAAGTGTACAGGAAGAAGTACCTCTCAAGGGTGTATATCCAAGAGAAGGCTAGAGAGTTTCTAAATCTCACGTAGAGAGACCTGAGTGTGAGTGAGTATGAGCTGAGGTTCACCCAGCTGTCACAGTATGCGGCCAACATTGTTGATAATGAGGAGGATAAGTTCCGCAAGTTTGAGGGAGGACTGCATTTATGGATCAAGGAGAAAGTCCTGATCCATAATTTCTGTGACTACCAATAATTGATAGACGTTGCACTCTAAGTTGAGAAGCTGGAGAATATCAGAAATGAAGTGAGCAGGAAGAGGAAGAATAGGGAGCAGTCTACTAAAAAGGGGGTGAGTACTCCAAGGCATGAGAGGAGTACAAGAAGTTACCATACTCAGAGTGAAGTGGGAAGCAGTGGTCCTATCAAGAACAAGCAAGAAAGAGTAGTCTCGGGGCAAGCCTCGAGTGTAGGAGGCACTGGAAGGACGGGGAGGAGCAAGTTCACAAACCCTCAATGTGAGTATTGTGGGAAGCTGCACCAGGAAGAATGCTTTAAGCTACTTGGAGCATGTTTCGGATGAGGAGAGAAGAGACACTTGATCAAAGATTGTCGCCAAATAATAAGGCAAGAGGGGTTCTAGGTGCAAGCCCCAAGGAGAGCAGAAACTGTGGGAACTAGGCCAGTCACAGAGGTGGGGAGCTCTGGAACTACAAAGAAGACTATTCCTCCAGGGAGGCCAAGGGGTTAGACACAGGCCTGGGTTTTTTCTATGACTATAGAGGAAGCTGTAGCCGCACCTGAAGTTGTCACGGGTATGGCTCGGTTATTTAATTTTGTTATATATATGTTGATTGATTCTGGCTCCACGCATTCATTTGTTTCTGCAAGCTTGACATTACTTGATGTTGTTTTGATGTCACTAAGAAGTCCTTTAATTGTTAGCACTCCCTTAGGGAGGCTTGTGATTATAAGCCAAGTGTATAGAGATTGTAAGCCTTTCATCGAGGGTACTCAACTGGTGGTGGACTTGCTACCCCTAGAGTTAAAGGGGCTATATGTCATACTGGGAATGGATGTTATGGAGAAGTATTAAGCAAAGTTAGATTGTAGCCTTAAGGAGGTGGAATTTGACTTGGGCAATGGTGAGAGGGTGATTTTTTGAGGAGACAAGAAAACACCATCACTAAGAATCATTTCTGCTTTGTTAGCTGACAGGATGATAGAAAAGGGGTGTGAATCCTTTTTAGCACATGTTGTGGACATTGATGAGAATGAAGGGAAGTTAGAAGATTTTTCGATTATGATGGAGTTTTCAGATGTGTTCCCAGGGGATTTACCTGGTTTGCCACCGGTGAGGGAAATCAAGTTTGCCATTGACTTGATTCCCGAAACCGTGCCCATTTCCGTACCACTCTATAGAATGGCTCCAGCGGAGCTGAAGGAGCTTAAGGAACAACAAGAAGAACTACTAGAGAAGGGGTTCATAAGGCCTAGTTCGTCACTATGGGGAGCGCCAGTTCTATTTGTTAAGAAGAAGGATGAAACATGGCGCATGTGTATTGATTATCGAAAACTCAACAGGGTGACTATTAAGAATAAGTATCCTCTGCCTCGGATTGATGATCTGTTTGACCAGCATCAGGGAACAAGTGTCTTTTCCAAAATTAATCTTAGGTCAGGCTATCATCTGCTTAGAATGAATGAGTCTGATGTAAGCAAGACAACCTTCAGGACACGATATGGACATTATGAATTTTTAGTCATGCCTTTTGGATTAACCAATGCTCCAGCTGCTTTTATGGATCTTATGAATAGGGTCTTTAAGGAGTATCTGGATCAGTTTGTCATAGTGTTTATAGATGACAATCTGGTATATTCCAAGAGTGAAAGGGAACATGAGGAACATCTCAGGATTGTGTTGCAAACTTTGAGGGAGAGGGATCTTTATGCCAAATTCAGCAAATGTGAGTTTTGGCTTCATGAAGTGATATCCTTGGACATGTGATTTCGAAAAATGGGGTACATATTGATCCAAGGAAGGTTGAAGTAGTGGTACATTGGCCTGCACCCAAGACAATGATAGAGGTGAGGAGTTTTCTGGGTTTGGCAGGATATTATAGGAGATTCGTTGAGGGATTCTCTATGATAGCTGCTCCGATGACTAAGTTATTGAGGAAGAATCAAAAATTTATCTGGAGTGATGTTAAAAAAGTTTTGAGGAGCTCAAGCGCAGATTAACAAGTGCTCTAGTTTTGATTTTTCCTATTGGAGATGAGGGTTATACAGTGTACAGTGATGCTTTGAGAAAGGGTTTGGGTTGTGTATTGATGCAAGAAGACAAGGTAATAGCTTACACCTCGCGACAGCTAAAGCCTTATAAATTGAATTACCCGACCCATGATCTAAAGTTAGCAGCAATGGTTTTTGTCCTGAAGATTTGGAGACATTATTTGTATGGGGTTCAAACAAGATTTTCACAGATCATAAAAGTCTTAAGTATTTGTTGAGTCAAAAGGAACTGAATTTGAGACAAAGAAGGTGGTTAGAGCTAATTAAAGATTATGATTTGTTAATTGAGTATCATCCAAGAAAGGCGAATATGGTAGCGGATGCTTTGAGCAGGAAATCATCTATAGATCATGTTCAACAATTTATCTACCGTTATTGGAAGAAATGGCTAAGCTTAGAATAAGTTTGTAACAAGAAGAACCTGAATATGTTGTTACTACTTTCAAAGTAAGGCCGATACTCAGAGAGAAGGTTAGGGAGCTACAAGCATAGGATGCAGAATTGAGTAAGCTCCAAGAAGTAATTCAAAATGGAAGGAAGCCTGAAGTGGTAGTGAGGGATGATGGACTCATGACTGTAAGAAACAGACTATGTATTCCGAATGTCAAGGAAGTAAAGGATGAAATACTGGATGAGGCACACAATGCGCCTTATGCCATGCACCCAGGTAGCACCAGGATGTACAGAGATCTGAAAGAGCATTTCTGGTAGAAAGGCATGAAAAAAGATGTAACAGAGTATGAAAGTAAATGTCTTATGTGTCAACAAGTCAAGGCTAAACACTAGGTACTTTCTGGCAAGTTAAAGCCCTTGTCCATTCCTGAGTGGAAATGGAAATGAGTAATTTCCTAATAGGTTTGCCCAAGACCAATAGGAAGCATTATGCTATATGCGTCATTGTTGATCGTTTGACGAAGTCAGCCCATTTTTTGGCAATTAAACAGACTGATTCTCTGCATGTGCTAGCAAAGAAATATATTGATGAGATAGTGAGATTACATGGGATTCCTGACTCCATGGTTTCTGACAGGGATCTTCAATTCACTTCGAGATTCTGGGGAAGCTTACAAGAGGCTCTAGGAACCAAGTTGAATTTTAGCATGGCTTTTCATCCCCAAATAGATGGTCAATCTGAAAGGGCCATTTAGACCCTTGAGGGGATGCTTAGGGCATGTGTGATGGATTTAAATGAGCTTGGGAAAAGCATTTGCCATTGGTCGAATTTTCCTATAATAATTCGTATCATTCGAGCATTCAGATGGCTCCGTATGAAGCACTGTGTGGAAGGAGATGTAGAACTCCAATATGTTGGGATGAAGAAGGAGAAAGGAAACTAATAGGGCCAGAGTTGCTACAGATGACAGTAGACAAGTTAAATCTGGTTAAACAACGGCTTAAGGTAGCATAGGATAGAATGAAAAGTTATGCTGATGCACACCAAAAGGAGATAGAGTACGAAGTCGATGAAAAGGTCTTTCTTAAGATGTCTCCTTGGAAAGGAGTAATGAGATTTGGCAAGAAGGGCAAGTTAAGTCCTAGATAAGTGGGTCCCTATAAAATTCTTGAGAGGATTGGACCGCTAGCCTATAGGTTGGCGTTACCACCGGAATTATTGCAGATTCATGATGTCTTTCATGTTTCCATGTTGCGAAGATATAGATCTGATCCCTCCCATATCATTCAGACCACTGAGGTTCAGTTGAACGATGATTTGACTTATGAGGAGACTCCAGTGGAGATTTTAGACACTAAAAAGAAAGTCCTCAAGAACAAGATAGTTCAACTGATAAAAGTTCTGTGGATAAATCATTCTATTGAAGAGGCCACGTGGGAGTCCTTGGAAGCCATGAGGGAGAAGTATCCACAACTCTTCAATGGTTCTGGTAAGAATTTCGAGGACAAAATTTCTTTAAGAGGGGGAGAAATGTTGGCCCTTGAATTTTTTTTATTATTATTAGGCATGATTTAAATTAATGTTGAGGTTTTGAGGGATTAATATTTGGGATTAAGTAGCATGTTAATATGGGTAAGATAATATGACATAAGTTAAGGGAATTGAAGTATTAAAGTAGTAAGAGTGTGTAAGGGCAAATTTGGCAAGTCGCATAAGTTTAGAAACCTTAAGACATTAAAGGAGGGGCAAAATGGGAAGAGGAAATTTGTTGGCTTGCATTTTAGAAGACAAAAACATTAGTGAGGATTGAAAGAAGAGAAAAGTCACAAAAATAAGAAAAAAGGGACAGAGAGGTTTTGATGGAATAGAGAAAAGAAAAGAGTTATGCTAGGTTTTGATTTTTCTTAGTCTTAAAGAGTGATTTTGAAGTTATACAAGAAGGGAAAAAGGTAGAGGAAGATAAGAGATTTCTTTGGAACCAAACATTTCTTCATTTGGTGAAGATTGAAGGTAAGAGCATTTTTAATGCTTTGGATTTTGGAAAGGTTTCGGTTCAAGGAGCTTAGAAAATGTATGGGTTTAATTATTCTAGAACTAATTTTAGCGTTTGCACTTTGAGGGATTTTAAATTGAAATACCCATTTGAACTTGGGATTTTTGTCTATGAAAAGGAAATCAAGAAAGACAAGAGGAACAAGAGGAGTGGCACATTTGAGCAACTTATAAGCAAGAAATTTAAGGTGGGTTACATTTTTATAATTAAACAATAAGCCATAAATGTCTCTTTCAAGAAATGAAAATAAATGATTTCAACTACTTTTAAATGTGCTTTTATTGCTCTTTAAATGCTTTGCAAATGTGCCACATGTTTAGTATATGTATTGTGTTATGATTTACGAAAGAAAAGATGAAAATGATTTTTGAAAGAATACTAAGTTTATCAAATCAAGTTTCCAAAAATGTGCCATAAGGGCAAACTGTTTTCAGTTCATGATATGTGGGATTGATGTAGTCCTTTCAAGAATGGCACGTGCACGTTGACTAAGTTAAAGGCTTCTCCTACCTACCCGCTAGTGGCGCGAAGCTCCTTCATGGATTCCCTCAAGTTTATGACTACATAGGACCATTATGTGGAAATGTGTAGTGCGTCATGTTTATGGATCTACCCAAACTATTTTGATGTGATTATGTGCTCATGATTATGATAAGAATGATGCATGCATGTTTTGCATTAATGTGAATGTTCAAGATGGAAATGACTATTTCAATGTTTTTGCTTGTTACTAGTTATAAAATTGTTACCCACGAGCTTTAAGCTCACCCTCACTTTCCTCCCATAAGTAGGTGATGAGCAAGAGATCGAGTAGTCAAGAGCCAAGGCATCACTCCACTTTTGAAATGTTTTGTAATTTAAGTAAATCTTGTAAAACAAGGCTTTAGTTGCATTCTGAGCAACTCATGATTTATGTATCTTTTGTAATTTGGGATTTTAAGATGTTAATGTATTGGGGCTTGAAATGTCCATTAAAGCTTTGTAAAACTCTCATCTTTTGATGCAAATGGAATAAGATTGCATTTTTGCTCATGACTTCCTATCAAGTTTATACATTGCATTTTAAAGTTTGCATAAGGAAAAAGTTCAAGTTCGGATGTTAAGGGAAGATCTGAAATAACCTAGGCTAATTTAGGCAAATGTGCCTTCTAAAAAGTTGTAGGACTTTCTTCTAGCTTTCCAACAGTTTATAGTAGGTAATTTTTGGACATCGGAGTCAAAAATTATGGTCCTTAAAAGGGGAGATGCTTAGGAGTAATAAGTGGTATCGTCTGTGATGATGTCATATCGTCTTAAGTTGACTCTGCTTCGTCTTAAGCGTTGCATCATCTTAAGTTGACTCCGCTTCTTCTTAAGTTGACTTTGCTTCGTCTTAAGTTGACTCCGCTTCGTCTTAAGCATTGCATCATCTTAAGTTGACTTTGCTTCGTCTTAAGTTGACTCCGCTTTGTCTTAAGCGTTGCATCATCTTAAGTTGACTTTGCTTCATCTTAAGTTTACTCTGCTTCATCTTAAGCGTTGCATCATCTTAAGAATTGAATACGAGATTAAGATAATGGATAGAAGTACTGAAGGATTATGATTGTACAAATGAGAACTATCATAGTAAAGCTAGTGTTGTTATATGATGTATTGAACAAAACAAAAAAATCAATAATGAAATAGCACAAATCTATAAATTGAGGTTACTAAATCTGGTGCAATAAAGAGTATAGAATATTAAGTTGCATTTGGGACAAAATGAAGTGTTATTAGCTACATTGAATTTTAAGATCAGTTTCACATGATAAGATTGACAAAGCCCGAATGACTCTTTCTTGTGATTGAAATAAGAAGTATGTGTACTAGATAAAGATGATTGAGCAAAGAGATTATTAAAGAAAGCACTAAGAACAGCCTGTGCCATACATCCTAGTAGAAATAATATGCGGAAATAGTACTTAACAGCTAAGAATGTAGAATCAAGTGATGGAATTTATGAGTTGCCAACAGTCTTAACTATTGAAGATATTGTTAAGTCAAAATGACTTCATGTCTAATGATTTTGGTGACAATCAAATAATAATAATATTAGAAATTATATGTGTGTTAAGTGTGAAGGAAGCGGAAACTAAGAAGGAAGTAGAAACTAAGAAGGAAGTAGAAAACTAAGAAGGAAGCGAAAAACTAAGAAGGAAGCGAAAACTAAGAAGGAAGCAGAAACTAAAAAGGAAGAGGAAAACTAAGAAGGAAGCGCAAACTAAGAAGGAAGCGCAAACTAAGAAGGAAGCGGAAAACTAAGAAGGAAGCGAAAACTAAGAAGGAAGGGAAAACTAAGAAGGAAGCAAAAAACTAAGAAGGAAGAGAAAACTAAGAAGGAAGCGGAAACTAAGAAGGAAGTGGAAACTAAGAAGGAAGTGAAACTAATAAGGAAGCGAAAACTAAGAAGGAAGCGGAAAACTAAGAAGGAAGCGGAAAGTAAGAAGATACAAAGACAAAGACCCGATAGTACGTCGGACGGTTAATCAGTTTGAGTTAGTTACAGAACTCAACTGAATAACGGTTTCTGCAAAGAAACAAGAAATAAAAAACAAAAAGCAAGAAGTAGTTGAAGACGAAGGCTATAAATACAAGTCGGAGTCGAAGACTGAAAAAGTTAGTGATTTGAGTTAGCGATTTTAAGTTTTTGAACTTTAGCAAAACACTGTATTGGTTGTACGAAATACTAGAGCTATCATTACTGCAACAAAGCTCGTAATATCTGTAACGCCCCAAATTAAGGGTTAGCATATTAAGCAAATTTAGTCCGATTTATGTTCTGTCTCTTTGAAATTTTGGCATGCATTCATGGCATTTTCCGGGTACATTGGTTTATTTTGTAATATATATATGTGTGGGTTTTGAGTTATTAACTAAAACAAATATCAGTGTAATGTTTTGATTTGATTGTTCTGTCTTGGGTGGCATCCACATATCCTCTCAGGGGATATGTGGGTGTTACAACCAGAGCTTAAAAATCGAGTATTGGGCAGTTGCAGGAAAAAGGACTTACTATTCTGTTTCAAAGTGACAAATGCAAAGTGTATCATCCTGAGAGAGGCTTGATCATAAACACATCAATAACTGCAAATCGGATGTTTATTCTACATGCTGTATCACGCCCTATAGTAACCACGTGCTTCAACACAATAACTGAAGATATGATGCAGCTCTAGCATTGTCGATATGGGCATCTAAGCTTTAAAGGCTTGAAAACTCTTCAACAGAAAAAGATGGTGTATGGCTTACCACAACTTCAGGCTCTATTAAAGCTATGAGAAGACTATTTGGTAGGAAAGCAGCAAAGGGATCCGTTTCCAAAGAAAAGCAATTGGAGAGCTTCTCAACCTCTAGAGTTGGTTTATGCTGATATTTGTGGGCCAATCAAACCTATCTCCAATAGCAAAAAGAGGTATTTGCTCACTTTCATTGATGATTTAAATAGAAAAGTCATAAGCATTTAATTTTTTTCAACGATTCAAGATTCTTGTTGAAAAAGAGATAACTACCTTTATCAGAAGTTTACGTACAAATCACGGTGGGGAGTTTACATCATAAGAATTCACTAATTTTTATGTTGTCTATGGTATACAAAGACAATTGACAGCTGCATACTCGCCACAACAGAATGGGTTAGCGGAGCGAAAAAATAGAACCATTATGAATATGGTTCGAAGCATGCTTTCAGAGAAGAAAATTCCAAAGACTTTCTGGCCTGAAGCAGTCAATTGGACAACACATGTCTTGAATCGAAGTCCCACTGTGGCAGTAAGAAATATGACATCGGAAGAGGTATGGAGTGGAACCAAGTCATCAGTTGAGTACTTTAGAGTTTTTGGCTGCATTTCTCATGTTCATATACCAGATAGTACTCGAATAAAACTTGATGATAAGAGCTTGCGATGCATTCTACTAGGGGTCAGCAAGGAATCAAAAGCTTATAGACTTTATGATCCAGTTTTGCAAAAGATATATGTGAGCAGAGATGTTGTGTTCGAAGAAGACCGAAGTTGGGATTAGGATAAGGGGTATGAAAGCAACATTGTGTGTGACTTGGAATGGGGTGACGAGGAGGCTGAGATCGAAGGAAGACATGAATCTGATTTAGCTGATGAAGAAGCAAACTCAGACGAAAATTTGGCCACCCCAACTAACGACAACGCTCATACTTAAGGAAGGATTAGGGTGCCACCAGTTTAGATGCAAGATTATGAAGTAGGGGAAGGACTGTCAGAAGAGGAGGCTAATGTGGTCATGTTCGCAGCCATTGGTACTGGTCCTACTCACTTTGAGGACACTGTGAAAAGTGCAAATTAGAGATAAGCCATGGATGCAGAAATGGAGGCAATAGAAAAGAATGGCACTTGGGAATTGGTGGACCTGCCTCCAGGAGGGAAGAAAAATGGAGTTAAATGGGTTTATAAAACTAAACTTGATGGAAATGGTGCCACAAATAAATATAAGGCTATGCTTGTAATGAAGGGATATGAACAACAATATGGAGTAGATTATACATAAGTATTTGCTCCTGTGGTACGCATGGAGACAATCTGGTTGGTAATAGCACTTGCAGCTCAAAGAGGATGGCCAATATACCAGCTGGATGTGAAGTCAGCATTCCTGCATAGAGAGTTACATGAAAATGTCTTTATGGACTAGCCTAGTGGTTATATGCGAAAGGGAGCAGAACAAAAGTCTACATGTTAAAGAAGGCACTCTACGGACTTAAGCAAGCACCGTGAGCTTGGTACAGATGCATCGAAGGCCACTTTTTGAAGGAAGATTTTGAGAAGGGTGACTATGAACATACCTTGTTCATCAAGACAAAAACAGACGGCAAAGTGTTGATTGTAAGTTTATATGTTGATGATCTCATTTTTACTGGAAATGACGAGTCTATGATTATAGGATTAAAAAATTCCATGAAGAATGAATTTGACATGACAGACCTAGGAAAGATGAGATATTTCCTTGGTCTAGAAGTCTTCCAAAGAGCATATGGAATTTTCATTGGCCAAAGGAAGTATGCTTTAGAGGTACTGGAAAAATTTGGAATGGACAAATGTAATTTTGTTTATAATCTGACTGCTCTTGGATTTAAGTTCATAAAGGATACCGAAGGAGACTAAGTTGACAAAACCCACTTCAAGCAAATTTTGGGCAGCCTTATGTACCTAACAGCAACGTGATGAGACATGATGTTTGTGGTGAGTCTTATTAGTAGATATATGGAGAATCCCACTGAGCTTCATTTGCAGGTAGCTAAAAGAGTGTTGCGATACTTGAAGGGAACAATTGATTTTGGGATTTTCTATAAGAAGGATGGAAATGACGATCTTGTTGCTTACACAGACAGTGATTATACTGGAGATGTGGAAGACAAAAAGAGCACTTCAGGATATGTGTTTTTGTTTAGCTCAAGAGATATATTGTGGTCATCAAAGAAGCAGCCAGTGGTCAGTCTATCGACTACAGAGGCAGAGTTTATTGTTGCCGCTTCATGCGCATGTCAGGCAGTTTGGCTGAAAAGGGTATTGAAGAAAATGGACTCAAATCAAAACAAGACTATTGTTATTCATTGTGATAGCAGTTCTGCAATCAAACTCTCCAAAAATCCAGTCATGCATGGTCGTAGCAAACACATAGATGTGCATTTTCATTTTCTTCAAGAGCCAGCAAAAGCTGGTATTATAGAACTGGTGCATTGTGCTACACAAGAGCAAGTCACTGATGTGATGACTAAACCACTCAAGTTGGATGTGTTTCTAAAGTTGAGAGAGCTACTGGGTATCTGTTCTTTGTCTAATATAAACTGAATTCTTCCAATATTCAGTTTAAGGGAGGAATTGTTAGTTGCAGTCGTCAATAAATCCCTATTCTATAGGGCTATCACGTTTTGTTTGTTTTGATTCAGTTCTGATTTGTTTCCTAAACTCTAGCAAGTTAGTTTGGCATTCTGTTATGAAAGACTATGTAATAGCCCTATAATGTGCATACGGCCCGAAACTATGAATTCTTGGTGATGCCCTTCGATTTAACGAATGCACCATCGATGTTTCAACGAGTGATGAATGAGTTGTTCAAATCGTATCTCCGTCGATTTATTTTGGTTTTCTTTGATGATATTTTGATTTACAGTTCTTCATATCACGCATTACATAGTCTTTCATCACGCATTCTGTTATGGCCAAGTTTGTTCAATAAAATTATTCAATTCCTCTGTTCTCTTATATACGTACTTAAAAAAAAACATGGCAAGGAATGATAAGATTTGACAATCAGAATACCCGTCATGAGTTTAAATAAATGATTCATAATTTATCTATAGGGAAAAA
>JANIHZ010000006.1:72129095-72139164 GCA_027478365.1 Erythroxylum rufum | reverse complement strand
TCTTTAAAAGAGCTTCATATAGTAGACTGTTTGGCAATATAAAATAAAAAGTACTTTTATTAATTTTAACTCTATTTTATTTTATAATAAAATTATTTATGCTAAATAATTTTTAAAGTATGCTAAACAATATGCAAAGTACCATATTATAGGAAATTTTAGATAACCATCTTGTAGGAAATAATTTAAAGAAATGTCTCATTTTCTTATAGGAAATAAAATTAATATGAAAAATAAATATTAAAACATGTAAAAAAAAAGTTAAATAATATTATAATCCTAAAATAAAGTACAATTTAATTCATTACAACAAAATTCACCAAACAAAAATCTAATATAACACATTAATAGTACAAAATTCAAAACAACACGTTATAAATAGTATCGCACAAAAGTATTCATAGGCAGGATATTTCCTTCTCAGGCCAGGTATAAAGGCACCCATTATCATCACAGGAAGAACCTGCAATGCAAAATCAATCAGACTTTGCACTAAATTTGAAGAATCTCTAAAAGAGCATTTTAGTCTCTACGGTGGTGGACTTAAACATGATTTGTGCAGGATAATTAAGGAAAGCCAAGGACCCTTTGGCCAGTCCATGGGAGGCCATAAGAACTGCAGAGAACTTGACATATGTTTTCCAGGGATTCACCATTTGTTTGGTGGTGAAACCTCGGAGATAAATCAGGGAAACATAGACAAAATTTTGAACGAATGTGAAATACCAACCATAACTGGAAAAAAAAAAGAAAATGAAGAACAGTCATTAATGTACAAAAAAAGAAACACAAATGACAGAACAAAGACGCCATTAATGTATAGAAAAAGAAAAAAGGAAACAGAGCAAGTACCTCACAGATGCCATTGACAAGGTACCCAAAGAAGAACCCAGAAGAGCAAATGAGGAACTGTTGCCATTTGGGTCTATCAGTTAGAGAAATCCCAAACAAAGACCGACCCTGCTCTTCGTTCTTCATCTGTCAAAATGAAACCTTTTTCTCTTCACTGAACAAAGACAAATAACACAACGCAGAGATATTCACAACGCAGAGATAAAACTTACCTTCAGGTGAGAGGGATTGATCAGCAGATAAAAATATAAAGAAGCTAATATGAGAAGATGAGAGACAACGATGAGCAGAAAGAAACAAAAGGTCGGCTAATGGTATAAAGAAATTGAAAAGACAATATTTTGAGAGGTTCTTTACGTAAGTGACGAAAGTGAGGATAAAAAACAGCTTTCCGAAAAAGCTGTTTTTGAACTTTTAAAAAAGCTGTTTCTACTTCAAAAGTACTTTTAGAGGGTCCAGTCAAATACCTATTTTTTTTTTTCTTAAAATAGCTTTTGCGATAGACAAAAGTACTTTGGACCCTCTAAAAACTGATCCAAACAGGGGCCATAAGTCGCAGAGAAGGATCTGAATGAGCTTATCCAATGTGATTTTTGATCTTTTCTTAGCCGCTTGTCTTTATAGTATTTGGATTTTGAGTAGAAAGAACTCTTAGCAGTCTTATTCTTATGGCCCTTGCAAAGTGTTTCCTCGTCGAGCTAATATGCAATTGGCATCCATTATAATTGAATCAACTGGTGTTTAAGTCATTATATTATAGTAATTTATGAAAGGAAAGGAAATCGTGCTGTGATCGTCAGGAAATCCTTCTTCAACGTTATTCATCATAGACAACAGATTGAGAGATAGAAAGAAAGATAAAAAGAGAGCAGGAATAACATATTTATATTAGGGCCTGTACTTCAACTAGGCAAAGAAATAGAACTGGCGGTGCTATGCTTACATAAAAGAACAAGATGCTTGAAGGTATTGGCCAAAAAATATAAGTGATTTTGGCAAAACAAATTACCTACATTCCCTAGCTTAGCTTGACGGAGACAGGATTCTTATTACTTTTCCCTATTAACAAGATCTCTATTCAGTTACACGTCCTAGACCTGAAAACCTTCGATCGGAAAAGAAACCCTTTTGGAGTTACATTTCCTTAACAAATATGCACACTAGTTTGGTTTGGTCAGTAAAGGATTTGACAGAACAGTACAAGTCAGTCAACTGCTCTCCAAATGGGGCATTTGAAAACTTTCTCCTTCCTCCATTGTTGTGCAGCTTCACCTGACTCTGCCTGTTACTGTCTCTAGTTAGTATCCAACACTTACACTGCAAGAAACAAGAGGGACAGAGGTTAAGGGGATCTAATGGAATCTAATGGAACATTATTCAGTTTCTTGAGCAATTTGGAAGAAACTGAAACACAGTAGAAGGCAGACACAAGTTGGCATACCTGGAAGTAGCAAAAACAAACTCAACACGCTACATCGTTGGTGAGGGTTTTTGCAGCTACTCCGACAACCGTTTTGGAGTTCATGTCATTTGATGACAAGGCTTTCCTCTGAATCAATTAAAAATATCAATTACAGAACAAAAACTCATGTTAGCAGTGTACATGGATCAATCAAATGTTGTCAATATGACATTCAAATCAACTCTTAAGTTCGATCGGAGAAATTTTTTTATAATTTTAAAGATTATGAAATTAAAAACATTATTGAATCGCTAAAAGCATAGCACAACGTTAGTTGTCTTAAACCAGTGTCTCCCAAAGTGGTAAAATTAGATCCATAAAAAACATCTGCACTTACAATTGGCTCAAAATCGGGGCTAGACAGGTTAACAGTAAGGTTCCCCATCAATAACAAAACCTGCAGTGGTTAATTGGAAAGTGTAAGATAACACATTTGCAACTCAAAACAAGCAAATCATGCAACTATTCTGATAAAATCTGGAAAGGCAAGTTTGACCATTTGCTTTCTTCAATACTTCATAACCAGAAATTTTACATATCAATGCACATGAGAGGTTATTTCCAAAGACTTCAATAGCTTACAGTTTCATAATTTATGGGATCCATTTCCTTGAGCTTTTTCACATGACCATTGGAGTCTGGATCAAATACACTCCCAATGAAGCTATATACTTCAGCAAAATCTGGAAGACCTGGAAGCCAAAAACATAACATCAAATTAAGGTCTTCCTCTCCTTTTTCAGGTTTAAGATGAACATATGCAGTATAGAGTATTACCATGAAGAATAGGCGCTTGTTTCCCCTGCTTTGGGACCTCAGTTCCTTGGAGACTTGGAAATTCATCTTGTGATAACATAACGTTACTGGTTGCGGTATTTATTAGCATAGGAGTGTCGTCCCAAGGTGCATATCCAGGTACAATGGCGTTCATAGAGGAAGGATAAGCCATGGGTGCCGCCATTGGCACTAAAACTGTGATATGAGGTATACCATGTAATGGTAAGTCAAAGCTTCAATTCAATCTCTCAAAATTAATAAATGGAAGTCATATACACACACCATTTTTGGATGCCTTTTGAGGGTAAGGATGAGCAGCTTTGCGCTTAGGGCGAGGCGGCGGCACATGCGCAATTGTACCGTTCTTTTGAACCTTCAGAAAGTATTTCTGTGCATGACTACGGATCTGAAAAAGCAAAATGATAGGTAAAAAACAGAACAAAGAATTGAAGTACATGTACACACCAACTCAGTACGCTAGTACAGAATATGAACCTGGATCACCGTCTTAGAACCCACAAAATCTTCGATCTTTTTCCAGTCTCGATCAAACCTGAATTAATGAAGAAGATTAAAAGGACACCAAAGTCAAGATTTGCCTCCGTAACAGCTTCCTAAAAAGGTCCTCAGTTTTCTCAAAGCAAAGACAAGAACTCAGGAATATAAAGGGAAGCAAGGTCACACAAGTTCATATTAGCAAGACAGTAACAGTTGGAATCAAAACTGAAGTCCTGCTAACTGTACTAAGCCAGTGTTTATAGGCTATAACATCTGTCGACCAATAGATCCACAAGATCAAACTTCTCCTAGCAAAACCCAGATACTATACACGCAACTGCACAATAATTTCGAAATCACTTCAACTCTAAACAGGAATCAGAAACCAACCCACCAACCAACCAAATACGACCAACCACTTCCTCCAGTTACCATTACTGCTCATCCATTCTCCATTAGAGGGCCTTCCAAAGAAGGAAGAATTAAGTCATCATAAAATGAGAAGGGAAGACAACGTACAGTTGGAGAGCTTCGAGAAACTTGTCATGTTCTTCTTCGGTCCAGCTCTCGCGAGACTTGGTGATGGTGTAGGGCTTCCTGACCTTCTTGCCAGACCCATCAGAGTTGCTAGGCGTAGTAGTCGAAGACGGGGTAGCCGTCGACGGTGGAGGGCCGGGGTTCGCCGGAGAGGAGGAGCTGACGTTCATCTGAAGAAAGGAGTCTAACAAACCAAATCCAGAAACATGGGGTGGGAAGAGAGATGTTCAGGTGTTGGATTTACGTAGAGAACAAACACAGAGAAAGATTGCGCGTGAAGAAACAGAAAAGCTTATGGCTTTCTGTGTGGGTGTGTACTGTGTGAATGGCGTTGGAATGGTGCGTGCAAGAAGAGAGTCGTCTTGGACCTTTCAATTAATCGTCGCTTTTTGTTCGTGGTCTGTATTGATTTAACTCCTCAATCATGCACGTGCCTATTCCCATGTGGAGGCCTCCACAATGTCATTCTGTAGACTAATTGAGGATTTGGACTTGAACTGTATATAAATTCTAAAGTCAAACACCTCTATTATTTTTTAAAATTTTAGAATTGTTAAATACTTTTTATCCATATTCTTAATTCTTATAATTATTAAATTAATTTATTAAAACCATTTATCTTATTTTACCAAAAATTATTGACATAAAAATTATAAATAATAGAAATACTTACTTAAATGATAATTATTGACCAAAATTATGTTACATTTTGTATCAAAATAATATTTTTTAATGTTTCAATTGAATTAGTTTGGATTGTTTGAACCATAAGTTTTTATTCATTTATTTGCATATGTAATAATAATCATCATCATTATCATCACGCGGGTCATTTGGAAACACTCTCTCTACTAGTTAAGAGTAAGACTGCATACTACTAAATCTTTTCAATTTTCATGTGTCACTGAAATTTCTATTGGATTTTTATTGTTGTTGTTGTTGTTGATTTAGATCTAGCTGGACTAAACATACAAATTAGAATTGATAAAAATATTTAATCCACGACTAAAGTTAAGTATAACAAAATTTAAAATTTAAAATTGAAAAGTTTTTAAAAAGTATTAAACAAAAAAAACAACAACAACAATATCTAGCAGAAAAGAAAATAAGTCTTGAAATAGAAGTATGTTTAGGTTTTGCCTCTCTCTCTCTCTCTACAAGTGCAAGTGTTGGTCTTGCCGTTCATGTGCAAGGTGAGGTTTAGGTATTATTTATACATTGGTTTTTTTTAGATTTTCGTTTTAGCTTCATGGATTCAGGATTGCAAAAGCTCTCTATTCGGAAGAAAGAAGACAGCGAGTTCGTTGTTTCTCCAGAGAATGTTCAGACGGAAGGTTTTGCTGCGGTTCTTAGGGACGCACGAGGTAATTTTATGACTGCTATTTCAGGTTTTTTCCCTGCCCTGTTTGACCCAATTCTTGCCAAAATTATGTCTATAAGGGAAGCTTTTTCTTGGCCAAAAGACCAATAGCTTGCCAAGGTTATTGTAGAGTCGGATTGTTTGGTAGCTGTCCAATTAATATTAGCTCTGTCGCCAAATCGGTTTGATATTGAAATTTTGACCCTTGATTGTTTATCATTCAAGCGGCATTTCCTTCACTTGTCCTTTCAATAGACGCGTAGGATTGCCAATAAGGCGGCTCATGCTTTAGCTATGATAGCCTTATTATATGCAAACTCACATTACTGGACTGATCGTCCTTCTTGTTTAGTCTCCATTTTAAATTCAGATTGTTCGGCTTCTGTTATTGTTGAGGGGGAAAGACTATTAGGTTCCGGGTATACGGGATAAGTCTGTTGGCTTGGGTTAGTTTTCTTTACCTTCCTTACCTTTGTCTATTTTTTGCATTAATGTTGATTTTATTCAAAAAAAAAAAAAAGAGTCACAAACATGACACTTAATAAGAGTCATTCTTCTCATATGTGGGGGTATAGACTTTTTTTTTTTTTTAAGGAAGGGTATAGACTAATATTGAAAACTAAGATATCAATAACATGTGCATTCAATTACCCCTAAAAAAAAATTAATATGTGCATTCAATTGTAATAAATAACCGATCACTATTTTTCATTACATATCCATAAATTCATTCTTAATAATATGTGCATTTAATCATAATAAATAACCAATCACTATTTTTCATTATATACTCATAGATTCATTCTCAATCCCTTTAATCAAACACCATCTAAGTTTCTTTTTCTCCACTTATGGATTACTTTTACCAAATAATGGTTTTGAAAATTAACCAAATATTCTACATTGTGATTTTTAATAAAAATAGTCTCCTGAACTCCCAAAATAGTTTTAGAAACAATAAGAAAAAATTTTAAAAATTATATTATTACTCAAAAATAGTTAGTAAATTTTAAAAAAGCAAAAATAAAAATGAAAATGAAAAACATACCATTATTGGTAGCAATTCTTTTTTTATAATCATAGTTCAGTGAAAATATCTAAACATATTTTTTAATCATAAATTTTTTAAAAATTTTGGGAAATTAATCATTAAAAAACTATCAACCAAACCAAATATGGAGACAATCACCATATAATGTATTCATCATCAATAACATCAAGTTGCTGTTGATCTTCAACCGGCAGCTCCCGCAAGCGTGGGCACTAGTGTATAAATCTACCGTTCAATTTTGCATTTCACTTCAAAATTCAGAAAACACCAATTGTAACATTCAAGCATCTTACTTTATTTTGTCTTCTTCTTTTTTCTTGTCTTCAAAGGCAGAAAGGCTACATCTTTTCTTTCGTATGGAGTTGATTCCACAACATGTTACCACTCTTGATTGGTCAGCTGTTCCGCTCCTTTGATACGAAAAACCAAACTGAGAATTTTTAACGTAAGACGAGTTTATCCGAAAACTATGTGTGTCTTGGGACGGGCGGAGTGGGGACATGTGCTTTAGAAAAGATTTAATCATTGAGATCAGTATTCGAGCCGTCAAGTCCGGCCATCTTTTCGCGACACTCACGAGAATACTGTCATCAACACGTGTAATTGTGTATAGTATTGTTATTACTACCAATGATGATCTGAGAATCAACAGAGAGTAACTCATCTGCTTCCTATAAAAATAACACTAACGATAACACGCCCTTCACTTAACGGTCAAAAAGGAAAAGGATTATATGAAGGTTGTGGATACGAGTCTTGAGAAGATTAGCTTTTATTTAAGGTTATGTTAGAATACATGTTACCGCATGGTACCGGACTGGACTACTATAATCACAATTTAATTCCATAGCCGGACCTATTGCCTAAGTAATAACCATAATGGGATGGTTACTGTACTAATTGCATTGAGGCACATGGTAGTACCCCAATTACTATATGTTGGCCCATTAAACTATAGTCCAGATCATCCAATTATTACGGTAACAATTAACCAATTCTACCCTTTAGGGTAGAAAGGTGAGATTATGCTTATATAAGCACACCATATGTTTGGATGATCATAATCAAGGTGAGGGTCTTCTACCATTAGTTTCTCTTTGCACAATTGTGTTTGTGTTGTTTTCTCTCTTAATAGGTTGGAGCATAGCCATGGCCATTGGTCAACTACCCAATATTGGAGGTATGTGATTTAAGCTTATGATGCTCTAATTTCAACTGGATCTTGGTTGTTAAATGTGTTTGATTATGCATTAATATTAACAACCTAAGTATTAACAGAAAACTCAAAAGAAACCTAAAAAAGCTCATATCCTGCTTTATAAAATCTTTTATGATCTGACCGATAAAAGAATGATTTCATCCCTCTTGAATCTCATCAAAACTTTTGACACTCACAAACAGCCAAAAAGATTCTTCCGTTGTTTCTAGGTCCTTTCTAATTTAGATATTCTGACACGCATCCTTCAGTCGGTTGGGGGACTTTGGTAACTCATAAATGGTTCTAAAATCTTTCTCCAGTCAGGAAAGAGCAAGCATGCTGTCAACTATAGGATTTTGCATGACATGATTGTTAGCTTTGACATCCATCATTTTGTTCTCGCTTTGTGGCACTTGAAATATACCGACTTTTTCCAAAAAAACAACCAAAGTCTAAACATAGTGATTATTAAATATAAGTCGTGCATTTGTAAAGCAATACTCTTTTAAGATGTGTTTATAATTTAATGTGTGATGTATCATTTTTTCAAAAATTAGCGCAAGCATTTCTGCATTCTCAACTTCCGAAAACATAACTTGGGGCGAACAGTTAGGTCTGTATGTCAGTCCCAGCCTGTCATGTGGTTGGTAAAATTTTACTGAATTCTCAACACCAACCATCGGGGACGCCATGTGAGCTTCTTAATGCATATTGCATTCTATTACTTTCTCTGAATAAATTGTTTGCAGATCAATGTATAGAGATATTTCGTTTTCTGTCTATGAATTCACTTTCGTTCTTGTCAGTGTTCTTGAGATATGCCATGTATTAACATTCTTCTGGTAACGGATTGTATATGAAATCTTTTTGGCCCCTGTTCAACACTAAATCCAATTAAGTTAAGATTATTCGATTTAGACCGGGCTAAACTCTAAATCTTGCTAAAATGTCTCAACATTTTCTCCATACCTTCCAGTTGACTTTGCAAGGATCAGTTGTTAGTCCTCATCAACTTAGCAAGTCTTTTCAAGATCATGTTAATGGGTTCCATCTTTTAGTAACCCTTAGAGGATGCCGCGACAACATGACTACAAATTGTTGATTCCAAGCCAGCCTTGGTTCACATCGGATTGTTATAAATTAAGCCACAGTGACTTAATGGTTAATACTATTTGCATGAGAACATTAGATATATTTGAGTCCTGGGAAGTAGTTCTAGTTCTTTCAGAAGTGTATGAAACATGGTGAGTTTCATTGCTTTCTATATTGTCTGTAAATGCAACTTTTTTTTTTTCGAACGGGTGTTTAGATGCTAAATTAATGCTACCAAATATGAATTGTCGTATCATTATGATATTGTTTTTCTCTGTTGGAAAAGATAAATGACTCGAGTCCTATATTCTTTTGGTGCCAGGTTCAACCAACATAAACGATGCAGCAATACCATTACAAATTCACCAGAAGCTGATATTTCTTTCACAGCTGCCTAAGTTCCGACTTGGACTAACTTTTCTGCGTAAGAAGTCTGAAGCTCACGTGAAGTTGAAAGCTGTGGAAACGAGAGACTTTCTTGTCTGCCCAAGTTTCTCTTGCACTTCATTTTCATCTTAGTAGTGAATATACGAATAATCCATCAAGCTTGTTGTTAACGGATTCGTCTAGTAGTCAGGAAAGCGAGGAAGCTATTTCCACCAGCAAAAGAGAAAGTCACAGAAAAATTCAACAAGCCGATATCAACTGATGACAATTCTAGCAAAGGAAGGTATATTCTCTTTAACCTGTCTTTGTTCCGCAAGTGGTCAAAAATAATATGAACACAGCTATAATCGTCTATTGTTATCTAGCAGTGTAGGCACCCATTCCATTATATCGCTTCAGTCCCAACTGCTTTAAATTTTGACGGGACATGCCCGAATTTATCGCCTAAATTTCATCGGGAGAACATCTAAGGCAACCAAATCAACTATGGCTTAGGGGAACTATTTTTCTGTTTTCCTACTTTGCCCATCTTATTTCATCCTACGGTTTGCAAACAATTTCATTAAAAACTCGCTTAGTTTTATTATTATTTTAGAATTTTTTTGGTATTCAAAATTTATATAAAGGTGACTTGTGTTAAGATTTTATATTAAATTTATTTAAAAATATTTAAAACTGGACACTATTTTTAAAACAAACAAATAATTGCAAATTAGGAGAAATATATTTTTAAACTCTGATTAAATACATTTCACTTTGATTCTGTTTTATGTTGATTATTCTTTTTCATTTAAGTTGTTATTGTTGATCATTTAACGTATCTGTAACGTATGAATTTTTTTAAAAACCAACTAA
>JANIHZ010000006.1:72004652-72021278 GCA_027478365.1 Erythroxylum rufum | reverse complement strand
ATATTAGGGAACGTCTTTTTTCTATTTTCGTAAAACTATTATTATTTTTTGTTTTTGAAAACATTATAATGCAACGATATCGTACCAAACGTGCTTTAAGAGGATGTTTTGATTTTTATAAAAATCACGATAAAAACGAAAAAAACAAAAACAAACAATCCCTAAAGTTTAATTCAAATTTTAGTTTAAGGGCTAAATTCATATTTCAGCCATTGTCACGTTTGCTCAAAGGTTTTTTTTTATTTCGAGATCGAAGGGCGTAAGAGTAATTTCACTTGCTCTTTTCCTGTTTTGACTATTATATTTAGTTTGGTCGTCTATTATTGGACAGGGTGAGTCTAAGGAAAGAGACGATGACGTGGACAACGGCCACCGTTGGGAAGATAGTAAGCAGAACGGAGCTACACCGTTTCGAGGACGCCTGTGCGCGGGTTATCACGTTATGCAACTCCAGCCTGTCGGGAGAAGGTGTCTGCGTCCACAGTGCCGTGACCAAACTGGGTCTTGCAGATCACATGTACTTGAACAACAACTTGCTCTCTCTATATGCCAAATGCTTTGGCTTGGAGCTTGCACGCCAGTTCTTCGACGAAATGCCATATAAGGATGTCGTGTCATGGACGGGCATGGTCTCTGCTTACGTTCATAACGCAAGACACGAGGACGCACTTGGGAGCTTCGAGTCAATGGTGATGTCGGGTCAGTGTCCGAATGAGTTCACTTTCTCCAGCATTTTACGTTCTTGTTCTGCTCTAGGAGAGGTTAGTTATGGAAGGCGCATTCATGGTTCTATAGTGAAACGTGGGCTTGAGAGTAACCAAGTGTTGGGTAGTGCGTTGATTGAGTTATACTCCAAATTTGGTTCTTGTGAGGAGGCGTCTGAGCTTTTTGGGTATGTCGAAAATGGCGATACGGTTTCATGGACAACGATGATTTCGTCTGTAATTGAAGCTGGGGATTGGAAGCAAGCTTTGCGGTTTTATATGGATATGATCAGAGATGGGGTTTCACCAAATAGGTTTACTTTCACTAAACTTCTTACAGTATCTGGTTTCCTTGGCTTGATCTGCATTAGATTGATTCATGCCCACATGATAAAATTAGGGATTGAGCTGAATTTGGTATTGAAGACTGCTCTTGTAAATGCGTATTCAATATGTAAGAGTATGGAAGATGCATTAAGGGTCTCCAACCTGACTCCTGAACGTGACGTGTTCTTATGGACTGCTATAATCTCAGGATTCGCTCAGAACTCAAAGTTCAAGGAAGCTGTTGTGGCTTTTCAGGAGATGGAGATATTGGGAATCCTGCCGAATAACTTTACGTATTCGTGTATACTTAACGCTTCTTCATCGATGCAATCACTCGATTTGGGACGACAGATTAACTCCAGGGTGATCAAAGCTGGTTTGGAGGATGATCCGTCTGTAGGCAATTCAATTCTTGATATGTATATGAGATGTTCTCCAACTGTAGAAGATGGATTGAGAGTGTTTAGAGGGATGGAGTCACCTAATGTCATCTCCTGGACATCTTTGATTGCTGGTTTTGCCGATCATGGTCTTCGTCAAGATTCCCTGAAGTTGTTCATGGACATGAGACATGTTGGAGTTCATCCAAATTCTTTTACACTCTCCACCATCCTCAGGGCCTGCAGTATCATCAAATCTCCTAGTGAGACACTGAAGCTACATGGATATATAATCAAAAGAAAGGCAGATAGTCATATTATTGTCAATAATGCTCTTGTAGATGCTTATGCTGGATCAGGTAGAATAGATGATGCATGGCTTGTGATTAGAAATATGAAGCAAAGAGATGCAATCACATATACAAGTTTGGCCACGAGACTCAATCAAATGGGACATCGTAAAGAAGCTCTAAGTATAATTCATTACATGTTGAAATGTGATGTGAAGATGGATGGGTTTAGCCTGGCCAGCTTTGTTTCTGCAGCAGTTGGTTTGGAAACAACAGAAGCTGGAAAGCAACTCCATTGTCATTCTATCAAATCTGGTTTAGGCAATCACGTGTCAGTATCAAATAGCTTAGTCGACTTTTACGGTAAATACGGACTTGTAAACGATGCTCGCAGAGCATTTGCCGAAATAATTAAGCCGGATGTTGTATCGTGGAATTCATTAATGTCAGGATTAGCATTGAATGGGCATATATCCTCTGCTCTATCTGCTTTTGAGGATATGACGTTGGCTGGAGTCAAACCTGATTCTGTTACCTTCTTGTTAGTGCTTTTAACTTGCAGTCGCGGTGGTTTAACAGACATGGGTCTGAAGTACTTCCACTCTATGAGAGAAATTCAAGGTCTAGAACCACAAATGGATCACTATGTTTGTTTAGTTGATCTCCTTGGCCGAGTTGGCCGGTTAGAGGAGGCCATGGAAGTGCTCGAAACTATGCCCTTCATGCCAGACGTGTTCATATACAAAACTTTGCTAGTCTCCTGCAAGGTTCATGGGAATGTTCCTCTGGGGGAAGATATGGCAAGACGGGGCCTTGAGATCGATCCAACAGATCCTGCATTCTATTTACTGCTAGCAGACTTGTATCATGATTCTGGCCGAGCCGATTTGGGTGAAGAAACTAGCAGGTTAATGAGGTTGAAGAAGCAGATATGTTGAAGTTGGAGAAAATTACAAAACATTGCCTGTCAACCACACTCTGCAGAAGAATCGCCAGGTAAAGGAGCTGCAAAACTCATCCTTGACCTCCAAATGCTGCCTTGCATTTGGAACAACATCAGATTATGCAAGAGAATGGATTGAACATTAGAACTGGCAAGCATCTGGGATGACCATTGAGATGCAGGGATACATCATTTAATCGGATCACCGAATATATTACAGTGCTGTAGGATTGAGGAAGTTTTAGCCCCTCGCACATTTGAAGACGCTATCACCAAGGTAGAATATGGTGAAATGCTTGTTTATTGCAAAGCCAACATTTACCAACAAATTTTGTTTTGATGAACTCCAGTCATCTATTGAGATATTTGATTGATGCTCTAGGTTTCGAATATCATGCCAAGAAGATGATATTGTGCTTTGAAACATCAAACTTCATGTAACCATTGAAATTGAGATTATTAAATGAAACAGTTCATGTCTTACAAGTCGATTCAATCCAGTGAACAGGAAGTACAAGATGTCAAAAGGAAGGACTAGGAACAGGGAGCCTAATTCAACTCCAGACCAAGAGTGCCTCAAAATAGTATTACAAATCACTCCTTTGGCCGACCAGAAGAGACTGGAGGTGCTTCCTTCTGAGGCCGTGATTGTGCAGCCTCAAGCGTCTGGTAAAACTCTTCCGGGAGTGGACCAGGTCGATGAAGAGGAACGTGCTTAGGAACTGGAGAATTGTCTTCTACAACTTCACACTCATAGTCATCGGGAACACCCCAAGGATCCCACTCTGTTATTTGGTAGAAATAAACGAATCGTCAGAGACATTGTAGATATAGCAAAATTACATAAGGTCTAATATGGCAAAATTACAGAACATTTTTGTCATTAGGCCAAAGTCTCTGCCATGTTCATTAAAGGTTTGCTCACATTTCTATTAAGCTAAGCACATTGTTGTTTAAGAAATGAAAAAGAAACAGACAAGTGACCTGGGCAAAACTTAGATAAATAGTCAGATATAGCACATCTACTCAACAAGAAAGCTCAGCAGCCAAAAATCAAAGGTTATTTCCATCAGTGTACATATTGGATAAGCAATGAAACTGAAAATGATTAAAGCACCTAAACTACAAGATAAACAGGAAACTCTAAACCATACAAGGCGAGGCCATGCAAAGGGTGCTGTTAAGATATGCTAGATTCTGCCAAATAGACTAATGACACCAACCATGCATATACCAATGTCACTAAACAACCCGACTTTTCGTAAATGTCAATCCATAAGCTCCATAAAACCATATATCATATGACCAGTGCATCATTCAACTGAGAAGACCAGAAATCAAGCACCATTCCACATTATGCCGGTCATATACTCTTGACGCTACAAGCCTCCCAAAGAAACCATCTCATATGATATTAGATCTAATAATTATAGTGATTCCCACCTAAAAGCGTGCAAATTCTTCCTGTAACTAATCAATCAAAAACATTTGCACGAACTAAGAACAATCAAATTCCTTCCTCCATATGACCTAAAACGAAATTGGATCACGAGCAAATGTATTACCAAAACACCATAAGAAATGAATCAACCCGCATTGACTAATCAGTACTTGACTTTCTTCTCTGAGTACATAAGCACTTCAAAAAAAAAGGAAACAAGTAGACTTGGAAACGTAAACGGACCAATCATTTTCTCGATGAGCTTGAGCTCGTCCTTAGCCTCTTCGATGAGCTCCTCGACCTGCCCGCAACCCAATTTCTTCTCGATCATCTCCCAATCTTCTTCCTCCCGGCACACTTTAAGCCTCTGCCTCGTGAAACTCTCCACCGCCTTACGGTATCCTTCGTCCTCCGGCACGGCCTGAATCTCCTTTAGGGTTTTGGTATACAGATTGATCAACACTTCCCTCGCGTTCGGGACCACATCCAGCCCGACAATCCCTGTCGTCTGTTTCACCTTGGCCATCAAGGGCCGCGCTATCGCCCGCAGGAACATTGCGATATCTCTGCCTCTGCCGCTCCTGATCACCACCCCTCAATCACGCTCTCTTACCTTCTTCACTCCTCTGCTACAAAAGGAATGAAACGGCAAGGCGAAGTTGGGTTTTTCTCGCCCGGATATCTGATCTAAACACTGGATTAACCCGAGCCCTTCGGTTACTTGGGCCCAGTGGATACTCGATGTGACCATAGTAATGGAAGTATAGGGTTGTTTCAAGACTGTAATTGGGTCATACATTAACTCCCCTCAAATTAAAAATATAAACAAGTTATTTTTAATACAAAATCATTATAGAGTTCAAGGAATTGTGAATTAATAGGTTTCAAGCATTTAGCAATAGTAATAGGCTCAGTCTAATTGGAGCATTGATTTTTTATTATCTTAATTTTTTCTTTTAATATTTGAGAAAATTACAATTTATTATTTTAATTATTTTTTTCAAATGGATTTCAAATCTCCCTATGTGCCTGTTTGAATAGGCTTTGGGGAGGTTAATAAGCACTTTTCACCACCACAAAAGTCTTTTTAAAGAAAAATAAGTATTTAGCGGTAAAATTAAAAAAATACTTTTTTAATAGATATAACTTGTTTGACAGCCAAAATACAAATTTATTTTGAGCTTCTCAAAAAAGCCTCTTAAATTAGTTTTTCGGATAGATTTTTCATATCAATTAATGAATATATTTTTTAGTTCATTTTACCCTTATGTTTTACACATAATTCTCACAATATTCACAAACTCATCTTAAGGTTTACTCAACTTAAAAGAATCATCCATTTGTTGCTTCACTGTTTACAGTCTTGCCTCTCTCTCTCTCTCTCTCTCTCTACGAGTGCAAGTGTTGGTAAGGTGAGGTCTAGGTATTATTTATACGTTGGTCTCTTTTAGATTTTCGTTTTAGCTTCATGGATTCAGGGTTGCAAAGGCTCTCTATTCGGGAGAAATAAGACAACGAGTTCGTTGTTTCTCTAGAGGATGTTCAGACGGAAGACTTTGCTGCGATTCTTAGGGACGCACGAGGTAGGTTTGTGACTGCTATTTCAGATTTTTTCCCTGCCCTGTTTGACCCAGTTCTTGCCAAAATTATGTCCATAAAGGAAGCTCTTTCTTGGCTAAAAGACCAATAGCTTGCCAAAGTCATTGTGGAGTCGGATTGTTTGGCAGCTGTCCAATCAATATTAGCTCCTTCGCCAAATCGGTCTAAGATTGAAATTTTGACCCTTGATTGTTTATCATTCAAGCGACATTTCTTTCCCTTGTCCTTTCAATGGACGCGTAGAATTGCCAATAAGGCGGCTCATGCTTTAGCCAGGGTAGCCTTATTACATGCAAACCTATATCACTGGACTAATCGTCCTTCTTATTTAGTCTACATTTTAAAATCAGATTGTTCGGCTTCTGTTATTGTTGAAGGGGAAAGGCTATTAGGTTCCGGGTGTACGGAGTAAGCCTGTTGGCTTGGGTTAGTTTTTTTTGCCTTCCCAGCCTTTGTCTGTTTTTGCGCTAATGTTAATTTTATTTATAAAAAAAAATGTAAGAGCATAAACATTCCTGCAAGTGTATGGATTATGTGGAAAAAAAAAACTCGGGACATAATATTAGAGATGGTAATTGGGTCTTAATCAGGCCTCGAGCCCAATCTTTTTTAAAAAAGCTAAGCTTTAATCCAATATGAAGCTCGATACTTGTAAACAAAACAATGTTATTTTTGCATTTATAATTTAAAAATAGTTTAAGCTGGGCCGAGTAGAACTAAGGCTTGGGCCTCCTACTTCGAGCCTGATTGGGGCCTCGGCCCCAGCAGAAGCGGTCTCGTCGGGCTCGGATCTGGATGGATCCAGCCCGGCCCGGCCCGTTGTCATGATACTAAGCACTTGTAGCATAGAGACAAGTTAATATTTAAGTTAATAAATTTTTAATTGCGACTCGTATATACGAGTATGCAATTTTAAAAGTGTTCTGAAAAAACGAATGTTTTTGAAAATTATTAGTTAAGCACAGCCTAACAAATGATTGTGTATCAAAGTATACTATTTTTTTTCTAATACAGAGATGAAAATGCAACTTACAACACAGGTTGATACCGTCCGTGTTCATATACGGACAAAATAAATTAATGCGAATATGTTAAGAGTTAATGTTTAGATGCAGAAAAAAATAGAAAAACTGGAGGATGAATCTAATTGCGTTCTGCTCATTTTACTCCTCCCTCGAGGCTACCTGCAAACATCCATAGCAGGCAGATACTACATAAAATCACGAGGACATAATATCATTAAGCTGTTTTAGAACGACAAAAAGTGTGAACTTACCAATACTTTCCAATATGAATTGCCTTCTTAACCACACGATCCCATTAAACCTGTAAAAGTCCATGAAGCTCTCCAGTCTCCAACACCGTTGCTTTTTGATCTATTATCTTCTCTGAATCATGAAATGCCCCATTATTAGCATACTTATCGAATGGCGAGTGACATCGAATTTTGCATCAGCAGTTTTGTTTTCTTCGAAACTTCGAAATTAATACAGTGGGTTGGTTTCTTTGGGAAAAACTTCTCCAGCAAATGGATAAGGGTAAGATGATACACATAAAAAGTAATAACAAGCCACTGACTTCTTCCTGAAAGGTGTTGCCTGTTAGCATCAACCACTCAAAACTCCCCACCCCATGATGACATTCCTAAACATCTTCACTTGACGCTTTTCAAAAAGGAACAATTGAAAGGTACAAAGAGAGTTCAAGTGACAAAAAGAGGTCGCAGGTTCTTAAGGAGTGCAATTAGTGAAAGAAAAAGCAGGGTAAAACCCTTTTAAATTCTAATCATATAACTCCTATGGCTATGGTGGAAATAATCATGACTGCCCCAATTGAAATGGGAAAAGGAGAAGAAAGAAAGGATTAAATTAAGGCAGGCACAAATGCGGACCATCACTCAGAATTTAATCTTTCAAGATAAAAGTGACTTTTTCAACGAGTAATTGCAGAGGGCGGTGAACGTAAAGTACAAATAGTATAAGGGAATCATTATCATATAATTATGTTATGATTGGTGCCAAATATCCACTAGAGACGTCAGTTGCTTGACAAAGGGCAAATTATTACAAGGTTGTGGGGACGATCCTTGAGAAACCTGTCAAGAAATTTTCTATCAATAACTATTTCTGAGGAGCGAAATGTTTCAACTTTTTACAACAATTGTCTGCCCTTGAAGAACCAAGATTGTCCATTTCATAATCATACAATAGCAGCCCAATAACACCGCAAAAGAGCCTTATGTTTCTGAATTGATGGTCAACCACTTAATCTTCAAGGCAATAGTCACAGTTTTAATTTAGAACATCTAAAGCTTGAATGACCTGGATACGAATTTGTCAGCTCTGTGCTAGGACCAAAAAGCAAACAAGGACAGAATAGGAGCACCAAAAAACAAAAGAAGTTGCAGTCCATCTATGGCATTGGTAAGTTGCCGCTCAATCAATTCTGTTACTTTTTGAAACACTTATTACCATTTCACCTCGGTGAACTTGGAGCCAGGGTTTATAACTTGAATAATTTCTAGCCAGTGAACTGGCAAGTTCAGGACTGGAAAAGTTGAACCAACGAAATAAATAGAAATGAAGAAGACCAGTGGTAAGAAAAAGTACAAGTATATACAGGTACTGCAAAACACAATGCTGAAAGGAATACAGTACATTCCATCACTCCATCCCACCATTACAAAGAGAACAAAAAGGAAGAAAAATTTACACCCGACAACCATTTTAGCATGTAAAAACAGACAAGATGAACATTGTATTTCCAATTGCAGAATCTCCTTTAGCTTCCCATAAAAGCTTTAATATATTTTTATTTATATTCCATACGGATAGATATAAGTTTGATATTTGTTAATATTTAAATGTAATTTCAATTATTTAAAATTAATCACAAGATATATGTATTCTAAATAAATATAATCGTCATATTAAGATTGTATAAGGCTAGAAAACTTGCAGAAATAAAGAAATATGTTTACCTCTTTATATCCCATGCCATGCGTGTTGAAATATGTTTGAATTGCCTTTCAAATGTGTTGATGAGTTGATTTTCGTGCGATGCGTGAATCCAGTGGCACAGGATTGTTTTGGATACTTCATTGCGTACACCCAAAAATCTCCAAAATAATCTTGTGCCACTGGATTCACGCATCGCACGAAAAGTCGAAAACCAAGTCATCAAAATATTTGATAGACAATTCAAACATATTCGAAGAGCGTAATTGATTCCGTGTTAGATGATGGAGAGGAAGTGAGGAGCAGTTGTCCTTTTGGACACCGGTGTCTACAAATCAAATGCTAAAGTTTGCGTAATTGATTTCGCGTACATAATATTTTGCAGAAGAAGACAACCAGAATCTTCTTCTGCAAAATATTACGCACGCGAAATCAATTACGCAAACTTTAGCATTCGATTTGAAACCGAAACCTTCAAGGCCTGTTTTCAAACGAAACGGCAATCTAATAAATATAGCGGAAGAATTGCAGTTCTTGCTTGCCTTACAACTATAGTGTCCTACCGGGAGGAAGACCTCGAGAACAACTACGGCTACTAGCAGGAGATACCTATTGCAATTCATCATTGCGACAGTCTAAGAATGAATGAGTTGCAAGCTTTGGAGAAGTGAGAAGCATGGATTTGCTTATGTATATATGGAGAACAGGCGCGTTGGTTGACTTGTGGGCCCATGTTGTCTCCTAAAAAATGAAACGTCCATGACACGTTATTTTCTGGACCCTGTCCTTAGCCACAAATGAGAATGTAAGAAATGTAAGATGCTCATACCTTTTTTTCTCTCTTTCTGTTTTTACAAGAAAGAATGCCTTGTACGTTCTTTCATTATTAACCGGCTAAAGAGAGAATGAGCATCTTACAAATTAACCGGCTAAAGAAAGAGACAGAAACAGTGGAATGTTTGCCTGTAATAGTGACATTCTTTCACTATTATTAGCTAATTATAAGAAGGTAAAGAAAAGAAAACAAGCGCTTTGGACTTTGTTATTATAGGACAGGAGGAATCACGGGAGGGTGGCAAACAACTGGAACCCAAATGAATGCAATTATGCTCACAATGCAGGTTTCTAAAATAACAGAAAGAAAGAAAAATAACGTGTAATGCTATATAGGACATGACTTGTGACGCGTGATTCCTCCTGTCCTAACTTTCTGTAGTTGGGAAAACTTCCAGAATGATCTATCTGTTTGAAGAAACGAGCGTGAGAACCTCCAGGGATGATTCCATTGCTTCCATCGCAGGCAAGTAGCGTCCCTCTTTCTAACCTAATCGAGAAAGAGAACGAAGAGAGGACAAAAGCCCCAAGACGTTATACTCGATTCGCCTGTCTATGTTAAAACTATAAGGGTATCTTTGGGAGTTTAGGATGGAATGGAATGGAATGGCAATTAATGGAACGGAATGGAATGGAGTGGAATGGAATGGAATGAAATAGGCCACTCCATTGTTTGAAAGTTTAAATAAAATAAGAGAGGGACTCCTTTAACTATTGTTTGGAAGTGATACTAAAAATGAATGGAATGGAATGACTTGTAATATTTTTTTCCAAAATTACCCTTGTAATAAAATATGCATAGTTGCCATGAAACTATTTTAGTAACCCCAAAGCATTTCAAATTTTAGGATGCCCAAAATAGAATTTTGTCATTTTCCTATATAAGTAATCAACTTTCTTGTTCTTTTTCATTAACCCTCATTGCACTGTACTCTTCGTTTGGTTTTTATTCATGTGTCTTGTTATAGTTGATAATCATTTTCCTTCGATTTACAAAACTTCTCAAACACATAACACATAATAAACGCACGTCCATCGATGAACAAAGAAGACGACACCAGCATCAATAATTTTTTTTTGATTTCTTTACATACAAAAAGTGTCAAGAAGATGAACACAAAAGAATAGTCGATGCTTACCTGATGGAACGAAGATAGATAATCCTAGTAACTGTGAAGGAAAACGTTCGTCAATGGAAGAAGTCAGTTGAAGGAGAAACACAATGGACGTAGTAACATATAGCCGTGTAGGTATTTGCTAGACTGGGGTTGTAATTTCATTAATTTTTTAGGGTATTTTTGTCATTAAATTAGGGTTTGGAAGGCAAGCCATGCCATTCCATCCCTGAGTCATTTGGACCATTCCATTCCATTCCATTCCTTTCCATCCCTCCACTGACATCCAAACATACCCTTAAGTTCTAAACAGAAACCATACGACAGAGAGAGAAAGAACAGAATTTCATCGAATAAGTGGGAGGCAAAACCCAGAATCGTAATGCCACTAAAACCCATCTGTGATACTGAAATCAACCCGACAACACTTCCAAACCAGAAATACACAATTCCATTGAAGTTTCAAAATTGAATTTTTTAAATCCAAATCCTTAACAACCTTAATCCCCATTGTATTTGCAGTCCCAATAATGGACTTGCAAATGGACTCGAGCGGCATGTACTCACAATACAGGTCCGACTGCTTCACCTTCCCAATCTCGTACACATGCTTTAATGTCACCGTTGACGCCGCCGCGTGACCGGGCCTACTGCTACCAGACTGGACCCCTGCCGCTTTCTTCAAGTACCAGCTGACGAACGGCGATTTGACGATGAACTCGAAAGTATTGTCCTTGAATGCTGTTATTGTGACGGCCATGGGGGTGTCGGGTTTGTACTTCTACGTCCGCGCGTTGAAGTCCTCACAAAAGGCCATCAAATTGAGACGGTACTGACTGAGAGCGGGACCCACCAGTGGAGCGGGGCGGGCACCGCCCGCTGGGACTGTTAGACGGATTGTCGCCACCACTAGTCTGCGTGTTAGGATCTCCTTGAGCGTTGCCATTGGGTCAACGGTGAGAGCTTCGTTGAAGTAGAAAGTTATGGGCCTCTTATAAATTCGTTAAGAATTCATCTAAGTAACGCTTTCCTCAACAAAAAATCACCGGATACCTAACAACAATACAAAACGTGAAATAACAAGATATAACATAGCATTATCAACGTCTTAAAACAGCCAATCAAGATAACACAGTAGCTCAGTTCAATTTTTTATCCACAAGACCCAATCTTTAACACATTTCACTTTTCTCATCAGTCGTAGTTCAAATTACTGAAACAACTGCAACCCATCAAAATGAGAATTTGAATCCCGAAAACCACGAAATCACAAGAGGAAAACAGCCATAAAAATAACTGGGGAACCAATAGTATAACATCAATTTCTCAAGTGACAGCTTTGGCATCCAATGAAGTCAGCACTGGAATGACAATTTAGTTCTAAACAGCAGAATAAATTAGAACCCAGAACAGAAATCCCAACTAGACCTAAGGACCAATCTACCCACAAAGATCAAAGCTCAAGATCCACATGAAATCCAACAGCAGAGTTTCTACCCCAATACAATGATCAAAACAATCATAGGATAGACTCCGAACAGATCATACACCATGATTCGCCACAAACGCAAATACCCTTTTTGAGACAATGTAACAAGTTAGAGAATTAGGAAGAGAGCGTACGATTCCTGTAGAAACTGACATGAACCATGGCTTCGCCAGCTGGTTAGCAGAGGGAAGGCGAATCACAGAAAAGACAAAGGCGGACACAACCGAAGTTTAAAGGGGCGTTTGGTAAACTCAAGTGTTGGGATCGAAGGAATGAAATAATTGTAAAAAATAGTGTTTACTTTGGGGTTTTCAATTCTAAGGGAATATATTTATTCCATTAAATTTAGGAATCTACTAAACCCTCCAAAAAAGGTGGGTATTAAGGGGGCATTTGGTTTGAGGGTTTGGGAATGTGACAAACTCATTTGTTTCTATATATTTTTATCTTATTTGGATGGGTTTTGTCACTAAAATTGATATTTATGGCTTTATTTGATTATTATTTGAATTATTGTGCCTTACATTTAATTTGTATTTATAGGGGAAAAAATTGTCGTATTTTGGTTTAACCGTAATAAATTAATTTTTAGACAATTGATGCTACTTTATTTGTAATTTTTATTGTAAGGTACATGAAAAAATTAGACTTCAAAAAGATTAAGACAGCAGTCCAAACCGCAAGCATCACAGAGGAAGAGACAACAACGTGAGATTTGGTGGCTTAGGCATATTTTGTGTGAATATAGTGGCGACGCATGGTGTGCTGTACAAGAAAAACAAAGGCTGCTGTGTGTTGTTGTTGGCTTGTAGCTTGGAGAAAAAAAAATAATAATAAGAGAAGCAGCTATCGTTGAAGTGAAGGGCAGCTTACGGTAATCAAGGAATGAAGAGCTAGCCTTAAAGATTGGAGAAGGATCGTGCATGAGACAATGGCAAGAATGTAGACAAACAATGTTATTAATCACATCAATGAACAGGCAAATAAAGGAGAGCATAGCATGAGATTATTGACCTTTAATACATAAGAGACAAAGGAATGAAGAAAACGTGAGCAGATGGTCATTTGAAGAAGACACCTAGCGGCTGTGGAAAAAGCACTCACGCTACAGCTGGTGGAAAAAGCAGAAGCTAGTGCATTAAAGGAGAGAAGATTTTAGAAGACTTTTGAATATGGAGAATATTGGTGACGGCGCAGACAATGAAGGAAGAAAACAGATGCAGACAGCAAGAAAAACAAAGCAGCAAAGTTGAAGCAAGAGGGAGGCGTGGATATTGAATAGGTAGAGAACAAGGTATCTGGTGGTGGCTGGCACAAAAAGTAAAAATTGGGGGCTGATTAAACAAACTCATAGGCGTTAATATAGGAGCAGCTGGTGGCGTTATTAGCTGGTGGCGTGGAGTTTTGGCAGGAGAAAAAGGAAACGTTAGCCCTTTTTGGAGACTTCTACGTTGCAGCTAGTGAGGGGGAATTAATATATTAGCTGGAGCAAACAAGGAGTAACGTTACACTAAGGGAAAAATAAGAAGAAAAAAAAGCTGGTTTGGGCGTAGAAGGAGAGTTGACGTGAGCTGTTGCTTGGTGTGAGTGTGCTGTGGCAAAAGCAAAAATAAAGAGGTAGCAAGCGACGTTTGTGAGAGGGCTGCGTGGGTTGCTTGGCTGGTGGAAAAATAAGAAGAGAGGAGTGGCTGTTGGGCGTTAAAAGCAGAAGGCTGCTGGCTGAAGAAACTAACGTGGGCTTGTGCATGGATCTAGGATTTGGAGGAGTACTGGTGGCAGGTGTCGTGAGTGTCGTTGGTGTGCTGTGAGTGATAAACAATTAATAGAAGAAAAACGCAGAGAGCTGGGAATTAACGTTGGAGGTTGCTGCTGTGTTTTTTGTGGGGTTTCCAAAGTGCAAGGCAGGAGGAGCTGGCGTTGTTGGGAGGTGGAGCTAAACGAACGAGGATAACGCAAGCGTAAAAATCAATCGATCATGGCTAATCGTCGGAGCTCAACGTCCGCAGCGTTTCCAATGAATTTTCTTGGCTAGTTCATCCTAATCCTTCGGTTCAATGGCAAAGGCAGGAGCTTGGCGTTTTTATAGGGGAGTTTAAACTGCAATTATTTTCTGTCCATTTAATTATTTAGTAATTCATAGATCTTACTATTTAATTATTTAGAGTTGCGTTTTGATTATATTTTTGGATTGGAATATTTTGTGACTGGATTAATATTTGGCAATTGATATTGTGTTGATTTTGGATTTAATTTCATTACTTTGTTTTGGGTCAAAACTTCGTATTGAGATGTTAGCAAAATTGATGATTGTTCAAGGTGGCTTGAATTATTAGATCATTTTATCTGTTGCTGGCATTAATTCTATTTTCTTAAATATTGCGTAAAAGTCGAGCATTGGCGTTAGTGCCCCTAGTTCTATTTTACTAGTCTGGTGGCAATTAGTAAAGTGGGATTTTTGGAAAATATTTTTGTAACAATTCGAGGTGGCTCGGTTGTTAGATTAAAAGCTTGATTTTAATTCTTGTTTCAAGTGTTTTAACTCCCATATCTTTTTGAGTGATGATTGCTTGTGTTATTGAACTGGAGGATTGCGTTTATCATTGTTAATTACTTGTGTTCGTTTTATGATTTAATTTAATCATTATCATTTCAAATAACTCATTTAAATTTTAAAATACCAAAAGCAAGTCCTTAGTGCTTATTTTATTTCGTTGCAACTTTAGTGGTAATTTTCAAATCAAACCCCATTTTACAGTTTAGGTTGCATTGCATTTAGTTACTTAGGAAATTAATTCCATCTTTTGGTTCCTCAAGAGAACGACACGAGGTTGCGCTATACACAATCCTTGGTTAAATTTTTGAAGTAACCCTAAGGTGACAATCGGATAAAAAGGTTATTTCAAGTGGCGCCGTTGTCGGGGAGCCAAGAAATTGGTTCCTAAGTGTCAAGTAACTTTTGGTTGCTTTTATTTTTATTTATTTATTTTGGCTAGATAAAAGTTTTTTTGGTTGCTTTTCAGGTCTCATTTTCTTCCATACACTTGCACTAATTAGATTATTCCATTTATTTTTTAGTATTATTTTTTTCTTTCTTTATTTAATTTTTTTATTTTTTTATTTTTACGAATCTTGTTTTGTGAGTCAGTTTTGTACCTCATTCTTTTACTGTTTATGCCTAGGAGTGATAGGGTTTTACCTTTAAATCCTTTAAATCTTGAACTTGAGAGGTTAGTGAAAAAAATTAGAAGAGAGAAAAGAATAGAGAGGGCAAGTCAATTTCTTATTGAGGAAGAGCATATTTCACAAGAGTCAAATTTATCATCTAGTGAACAAGAACCTAGTGAGAGAGCTACTTCTAGTGAACACTTGTCTGCTAGTGATTTTGAATTGGAGCAAGATACGATGGATGGTGATACTGGTAATAATAGGCCTGTTGGGCCTAATGGGAACAACGGACATGGTGAGAACAACATAAGGAATAATGGTGAGGATAATAGAAGCATGAAGGAGATTAATAATTCCAATGTTGATTATGATCCTTATGGCTTCTATACTGATGATGTGAACTTCGAAATTAAAGGAGCATTAATTTCTTCCTTACCTAGATTCCATGGCTTTGCAGGTGATGATCCACATAGGCATTTGAAGACTATGCACATGGTGTGTTCTTTCATGAAACCACCTATGACAAATCTTAAAGATGTATTGAGGAGAGCATTCCACTTCACTTTAAATGGCAAAGCCAAGGAGTGGCTTTACACACTACCTCAAGATTTCACCACATTGACCTAGGATCAGTTGAAAGGAGCATTCTTAGATGAATATTTTCCTGCCTTTAAAACTTCGAGGCTCAAAATGGAGAAAACTAGTGTTATGCAACGAGATAATGAATCCATGTATGAATATTAGACAAGATTTATCACACTTCTAGCCCATTGTCCACACCACAATATTTCAAAGAATGATTTGGTCAATTCTTTTTATGAAGGGCTCCTTCTATATCATAAGCCCTCAATTCATACCACGACAAATGGTTCACTCAGAGAATTGAGTCCCAATGCTGCATGGGACCTATTTCAAAAGATGGCTACTAATGACCCTCAATCTGGAGACACAAGGAAGCTGTACAATACCTCTTCGTTTTCTTCCTAAGATATTCTTGCTAAAATTGCTGCTTTGGGTAACCGAGTGGAGAAAAGACTCAATATTTTGGAGAATAATGTGAAGGCTAAGCAAGTTAATTCAGTGGGTCATTCAAAAGCTATAGTAGCCAGTTGTGAGTATTGTGGGTCCATGATGCATGCCTCCAATAATTGTGCTAGATATGAAGAAGTTTCCGCCCTCTACCAAAATAGGAATGGCCAATACCAAAAGAGGGATCCCTACTCGAACAACTTTAATCCAGGTTGGAGAGATCACCCTAATTTTAGATGGAGTGGGGATCAAGGCAACACTCAAGGAAATTCTTCCAATCAAATGGTGTCTAATCAAGGGACATCATCTTCTTTTTCTAAGGGTGATGAATTTGCTATGATCATGAAGGGCAT
>JANIHZ010000006.1:71868368-71879922 GCA_027478365.1 Erythroxylum rufum | reverse complement strand
TTATTATTCGAGATAGAAAATAAGAATATGTTGTTTTTCTGTCAAAGAAAACATGTTGTCAAAATTTAGAAAAATCATGTTTTCTGATTTCCGTAAAACTGTTGTGGTTTTTTTATTTTCAAAAACAAAAAGTCACAACAGAGTAAACCAAACACGTGTTACTTACCTGTTTTTTTTTTTTACAAAAACGACAACAAAAAAAATAGAAGAAAAAAACAGAAAAAAATAACCCTTATAAAATTGGACCCATACAAACAACTTCAAAAGGACTTCAAGAGTTGACTAAGACCATAGTGAAAGAAACACTTCACTTATTGTACCATTCGGTGGAGTCCAGTCTACCCGCTTGGAAGTGTAACCGTCGATCTGTCTCTTCTCCGACTAGTCTCGCCTTTAATGGCGTCGAAGCTTCCCGTTTTGCATTCAACTCACCTGAACGTGCTGTCATCAAAGGTTCACAGCTCTCGTTTTAAGTGCTACCAAACTCGTCCCCCGGTCTCGTTGAACACCGAAAGCAACGACCATTCAATAATTCAACGGTCATCATTTTCATTTCCCGATCAAAACCAATCCTTTCTCTCCCCTAGATTATGTCCTAAAGATCCCATTTCATTCCGATCTGTGACTGCCCGGTCCAATCTAAATCTGCCTCTTATCGCTCCCAACGATTCGTGGGGCACGTGGACGGCGCTCTTCGCTACTGGTGCTTTTGGTATCTGGTAATGTCCCTTCTCAATGTATCTCTCATTTTGAAGCTAAGTTCCAATTAAGCCAACCAATTCTGCTTATTTTTTCATTTCATTTGATGGGTATTATTTAGTTTCCGTTTCCTTTTAGTTTTGTATCAAATTGTTGCACCTTGAGGATTGCAGGTCAGAGAAGACCAATATTGGAAGTGCATTGAGTGGTGCTTTGGTGAGCACTTTGATTGGTTTAGCAGCAAGTAATTTGGGGATCATTTCGTCTGAATCTCCGGCGTACTCCATCGTTTTGAAGTTTCTGCTGCCATTAGCTGTTCCATTATTGCTTTACAGGGCTGACTTGCGTAGGGTTATACGGTCCACTGGAACGCTTCTTTTGGCCTTTGTGCTAGGATCAGGTGAATGGAATATAGATATTGGGTTACTGTATACTTGATCTTAAAGAATAATAATGCAACTTGTGTGGTCTATTTGAGTCAGTTGCTCATGAGGTTGGCTTTGAGGACAAGAATTTGATTCTTTGGCCTTTCTTTTCTCATGTTACAGCTTAAATAACTAAAAGAAAGCATAACTAACTGTTTGTTGATAGTATCAAGTTTTGTTTTATGGTATCTGCTTTCCATGACTGGATAAGAATTTTTGGATTTTTTTGCTTTGAGACAGTTGCAACAACGGTTGGAACAGTAGTGGCATTTCTGTTGGTGCCAATGCGATCACTTGGCAATGATAGTTGGAAAATAGCAGCAGCTCTTATGGGCAGGCATATTGGTGGAGGTAACAAGCTTTTACATAATTTGTTAACCTCATTGACATATGCTCAGCAGTTATAGACTTTTTTTTTTTTTAACCATTATCTTCATTTCTTTCGCTGTTCATTATCACGAGTTGTGATTTGCTTGTTTGATGCTGTGCAGCTGTCAATTATGTTGCAATTTCTGATGCTCTGGGTGTGTCTCCATCAGTTTTAACTGCTGGACTAGCTGCTGATAATGTAATTTGTGCTGTATACTTTACGACATTGTTTGCGTTGGCATCTAAAATACCTGCAGAGTCTTCCACTTCAACCAATGGTGAGCAGAATTTTGTGTTCATAATGCCTAAGTTGTTGCAGTTCCATTACCTTGTGGTAAATGAAACCTCATCTGTCTCAGGCATTTAATGACTTAATTGCATTAAACGAGACCATTTAGAGTCTGCTTGCAGATACTGGATTGGATGGTAACTCTGAGCCCGGAAACAAACTTCCTGTCTTGCAGACTGCTACTGCAATTGCTGTATCCTTTGCCATTTGTAAGGCTGGTTCTTATCTGACACAATACTTCAGAATTAAAGGAGGCAGCCTTCCAGCCATAACAGCTATTGTCGTTGTCCTGGCAACGTTGTTTCCAACCCAGTTTAATCATCTCGCACCATCTGGTGAGGCTATGGCCTTAATTCTGATGCAGGTAAGCTCTGAGATTCTTACATCTCTGTTATTATCGAACTACTGTTTTCTTGAAACACTTTTTCTTCATTTCGAGAAACAGGTATTCTTCACTGTGGTGGGTGCAAGTGGGAATATATGGAATGTGATCAACACAGCTCCTAGCATTTTCTTATTTGCTCTAGTCCAGATTGCTGTCCACCTTGCTGTAATCCTTGGATTTGGAAAGCTGCTTCGGTTTGAGCTACGGCAGTTACTCTTAGCATCCAATGCTAACGTCGGAGGTCCTACAACTGCATGCGGAATGGCCACGGCCAAAGGATGGACTTCTCTGGTTGTTCCTGCCATTCTGGCTGGCATCTTTGGAATTGCCATTGCAACTTTTCTTGGGATCGGCTTTGGAGTTCAGTTTCTGCAAAAGATGTACAATCTTGGAATTCTAAAATCTGGCTAACCTAGTTCAGCAATTGATTTGGCTATTACAAATAAATGATTCTGACAAATGTAGCATATGATTTGTGAATAAATCTATTTCTTCTTGATCATTTCTTTGATCAATTATGAATCCAACTCAATGACTCTTAGTAACTTGTGAAAATCTAAAAGCAAGTTCAGAAGCTCATTGGTTATGGTTATTGGGAAGTTGCATTCCATCTTTTTCTCTGTAATTGAATGCTGAAACTTGATAAGTTCATTTCGACATTTTATAATTAACTGTTTTTCTTTTTCTGGGCAAAAAAAGTTTCGTGTTACTGGAAAAAGTTGTGTCCGATGAAACAAATTATAACCGAGTAAGCTATTCGTAAAGCAACAAGTTTGTATTAACTGACAGAAACTTAAGCCAGTCAGACCAAACAAGAAGAACAAATCATCCAGAGCTTTCTCATAGGATCAACAAGAGCTCTTCTGTTCTTAACTTGTAAGAATTTTTATCAATCCTTCGAAGCTTTCCACGTGGAGGTTACCCTGTCAAGTTCCTTCCTCGCAGATAAGCCAAACTGAAACGAACAAAAAGGGATCAATCAACATAAAAGATAAGGATTAACGAGTTTTGAACCACATAAACAGATACTAAGAACAACTCCTGACTTCTTGGAACAAGAAGATACGTCATAAATCCACATTAAAAGACTATGGTCGTCCAACCTTCAAACTCCATCAATGGCTTCCTTCACTTCACCGGTATTGCGTTCCCCTTCTTTTCTCGCACTACCAAGCACATCACCCGCCATCTCACCATTCTCTCATCTCTGCTCAATCCACAATATAACCACTACCAATCTTAGCACAACATTGCCACCTTTGTTATGGCCAAAGAACCGAAATTCAAGTCGGCCAAGTAAAGTACTTTCACAACTAAGGTACCCCATAATTTCTCCGGACGACCATTGGGGTATCTGGACTGCCCTCTTCTCGACTGGAGCTTTTGGGATCTGGTGAGAACTTGAAAGTTCGTGTTTTGGTTGATTCTGATTATGGGAACTTGACACAATGTATGGTTTTATGTTGATAAATCTTTAAGGTCGGAAAGGACTAGGATAGGAAGTATGGCTAGTGCAGCGTTAGTGAGCACAATGGTTGGGTTGTTTGCCAGTAATATAGGAATCATTCCTTATGAAGCAAAGGCATATTCAGTTGTGTTGGAGTACCTTTTGCCCTTAACTGTTCCTCTGATGTTGTTCAGAGCTGACTTGAGGAATGTGGTTCAGTCAACTGGGAAATTGCTGTCAGCTTTCTTGCTCGGTTCAGGTTTGTTCTTGTCTCTTAAATCCCTTTGTTCTTGAAGATATATGTGGCTCCTGAGTCCTGTCTGCCTCTACCAACATGCATTTTCTCATTTCAATTGATTATCTACCTGAAGATTTGCCTACTTTGAAGTGTCAGACAATAAGATTTGGAACTTTGAGGGAATTGGTGAACTTCTTGGAAATTTATTTGCGAACTGGAAGCTTAGAATAGTAAGGCATTGGAACTGGTGTTAGAATACAAAGAGAGGCAAATGAGAATAGAAATTCAGAAGGCAAAAGTACAAATGGTCCTGTGCTCACCAATTCTTTAGTGTTCTATGTTAAGAAGTGGAGATTAATGTTTGGATTGTCTCTTAAGATAACGGAGAGTAGGTGAGCCGACTTCACATCGTGAATAGTCGAGCATACAACGAGGAAATGGCTTCATGTGTGGCTTTGTTCTGTATTTCATAAAGACTCTAATCGATTTCTCTTGAATCTAGTCTAGGTTTCGATGGAATCGTTAGGTTTTAGAGCTTGAAGGGAGGTATCTGTAACTGCAAGTATCTTTATAGTGAAGCACATTGTGAAAGACTTGAGTTCTTGTGCAAGTCATGTAAGTCATTTTGTTCTATGCCATTTGTTCATGAAAGACTTATGCCTTTAATGCTTGATTGGATGATAATGAAAAATTGAAATAGGACATTACTATGCGAGCCATCCTATGAGAAGCAACAAGAGCTGTGTCATGTTTGTTTTTCTGTTTAAAATAACTTGATTCAAGTTCAGTTTCTAAATTTGTAAACTATGTATATTCTTGCTAGATTTGGTCTCCTGCATCAGTTGAGTTGTAAAGTTATGCAGAAACCTGGACTACCTTAAGCTAGAAGCTTACAGTCCTATGAGTACTTACTTTGGATCAAGGCCTAGAAAGTGCATAATTACTTTGATATGTACTCTTTGCTTTTGATGCTTTGGAACTATTGCTTAACTAAGATATTTTGTGACAGCTGCAACTACCATTGGAACTCTAGTGGCTTTCCTGATAGTGCCAATGCGATCACTAGGTCAAGATAATTGGAAAATAGCTGCTGCTCTCATGGGAAGTTATATCGGTGGTGGTAAGTCGTTCCTAGTTGTTGTTGCAGCTGAATGTAGTTAGAGATCGAAGGCTTCATGATCTGACTTTGTATAAACATGCTTTGTTTATAGAGGTAATAAGTAGATATTTCTTCAAAATCTTATTCAGTAGGTAACTGCAGATTACGGATTCTTTGTTTCTTCTTTTCTTGAAGGTTCATTGATGTCATTTACTGATAAGCATCATTCTAACCATGTTAGTTTCACTGCACACTTCTTTGTTGTTTAGGTGTAAATTATGTTGCAATTTCAGAGGCTCTTGCTGTTTCTCCTTCAGTGGTTGCTGCAGGGATAGCTGCAGACAGTGTTACATGTGTACTGTATTTCATGATCTTATTCGGGTTAGCTTCCAAAGTACCTCCTGATGCTACGTCTGATAAAGGTATCATCGGAACTTCTTCCTAATTCGTAAATCTCCCCAGTCCCTCTCTCTGTCCCTCTTGCATTGCATTGTTACAACGAGGTCTTAGATAGTTCCCATGGTATTGGACTATAGTACTGGTGTTTGAGGCATATTTGTATCTTGAATATCCCAACTCAAACACAATCTGAGATTCTTGGCGGATACAGATACATCAGCAGAGATCAAGTCTCCGTCCGAAGACAAGATAACCGTGTTCCAGGCTTCTGCGGCAACTGTGATCTCTTTTACGATATGTAAGGCCGGCACATATCTCACAAAGCTATTTAAGGTTGAAGGATACACTCTTCCAGCAGTAACAGTGATCATTGTCGCCTTAGGAACTATGTTTCCTAATCAATTTCGTTACCTTGCACCAGCTGGTGATACTATTGCTCTGATTCTGATACAGGTATTATATTAAGCATGTCACTTATGAGTAGCTACGACACGTGTGCATTTAACCCTAAAATTTCTAATTCGACTTCCTTTCTTAACAGGTATTTTTTGCTGTCGTGGGTGCTAGTGGGAGTCTATGGAATGTCATTAACACAGCACCTAGTATCTTCATGTTTTCTATAGTACAAGTATCTGTTCATCTTGCAGTGATTCTTGGATTCGGAAAGCTGTTCCGCCTCGATTTAAAGCTGTTACTCCTGGCATCGAATGCCAACATCGGAGGGCCGACAACAGCAGCTGGAATGGCTACTGCTAAAGGATGGATGTCCTTGATTGTCCCTGCGATTCTTGCAGGTGTTTTTGGAATTAGCATCGCAACTTTTCTTGGAATTGGCTTTGGATTGACTGTCCTCAAGTACTTGTAGAAGAAACATCAGAACCATCCTGTCCTCAGGGAACTTGCAGCGTCACTCTTAGGATGCAAACATTGAACATTGGAATGTCTTGCATTCATGTTCTTTCTGATTTCCCAGATATATGGAAGCACAAAATAACTAAAAATGCCAAGTACAACTGTAGTACAGACAACGATTCTCCAGTTTTTACTCTGTTTCACAACAGAATCCCACAATCTGTTCTTAAGCATTTATGGGACAATCCAAAATGACAATGTCGAAGATCATTGATCCCAAAAAACTTAAAATTTATACAAGAAAAAAAATTAATCAACCACAAACTTTAATTCAGTTATATGAAGATAAGGAATTGAGTGATAACAAAACAATAAGAATTGAAATTCATATTATATTCGGATTCCTTATTAAATAAGGAGTAGTACTAAATTTAATATGTTATCGTGTTTGCTTAGGATTTATAAAACTTTTATTAGAACAGGATTCAAACTTTTATAAACCCTTTCCTATTAAAATAAGAATTCTAAAAACTTTTCTATAAATATGTGTATCTTTAATTTTTCGGGAATATTACATCCTGAATTTTTCTTTCAAACTCGAGCTTTCAATTTAAAGGTATGATGCTTTCGATTCTTAGTTTACTATTCTCTATTGTTTGTGTTCTTCTTAAACAATTATTATAGAAATCTATTATTAATCATATTTCTTAATTTGTGAATTTAACTACTAATTAATATTCCTACAACATTGTATTAGTTGTATGATCTTGTCCTTTGCAGTTTCACTCTATGTTCTGTCCCTTGTCTTAGCCACTACTATGAATCGTATGCTGTTTTTAAGCATGTTGTCCTGTCATAAAGTAGAAGTTGGAATGCAAATTTAATTAAAAAAACAAAAATCAAGAACTATTTCTTGTAATTTTTTGTTTAAAATTAATTTTAAAAAATTGCAGTTTCAGGAATTCTAAGCTACAACTAATAAATCCTAAATATGTCAACTTGCCACCTGAAACATAATTTGTCTTTCCTCTTTCATTCAGGATTATGGATTTACCTGTTATAGTTTGATTACTCTAAGTTCATCTTTTCTTGGGTATGTCTTATATTTTGCTCTCTATAAATCTACATATTGACAGGTGAAGTGCTCCCATTGTTAGCTTCAGAAGAGAGCAAATGGCAGGAGCAGATATGAACGATGCGAGAGTTCCAGCAATCAGGAGTGTTCGATCAGGAATAACCCTGCTTGCGTCAGTCATCTTTCTTGGATATTTGATGATTTGGATGATGATGCCCACCAACACATATTATCTGCAGTGGTTCCCTGAAATTAGCTCGAAAACAAGCTCCAAGTACCTTGGAGGACAAGGTTTGTTCCATCTGTCCTGGTATAGTTTTGGTTTTTATACTTTGAAATCCTGAAGAGTTCTTACAATGCTATGTTTCTACAGGTTCATACACGCTGATCTTCACGTTTCCTGTTCTTTTCATAGCTACAATAGCCTGTATTTACCTCCATCTAGGAAAGAAAATTCCTCACGATAGCTTCAGGTAAATACTAATACCAACTTCTGAAAGTGCTCTATATGATCAGTTTCTGATCAAGTTATGATTCTGTGGACACAGCGAACATGGTCCTTCTGCTTCTGGCTGGTGGAAACGAATAGCTCTTGTCAAAGGTCCACTTGGAATCGTATCCTGGACAGAACTTTCGTTTCTGGTCATGTTTTTGGCATTACTGGTGTGGTCCTTTGCCTATTACTTGCATGGAATGTTTGCATACATCACCCAAGAGGCTTCTCGTGAGGGATTGCAAGTGTAAGCAACTTTCTTGACAACTTTTTTATCGGATTGCACTAGTCCCAGACCTTATTGAACATAGTTTAGTCTATTGACTTTAGAACATTCTGAACTTGAATTTTTCGTCGGATCTGAAAAAATCTGTCAAACCCGAGTCCAGAACAACCAGATAAGTTCTAACTTGGATAGACCATTTTGTTGTTCAGGTGGGAGGCTAAACTGAGAAGTGTAGGCTTAACGTTAGGCCTTGTGGGATACATAAGCTTGGCCTTTCTCTTCTTCCCAATCACCAGAGGATCGTCTGTTCTACAATTAATGGGACTAACTTCAGAGTCAAGCATCAAGTACCATATATGGCTAGGCCACATTACCATGGCTCTGTTCACTGCTCATGGTTTTTGTTACATAATATTTTGGATCAAAACCCATCAAATATCACAGGTAAATTATCAAATGCCTCCATACTTTTCGATTCAGGTTTAAATCTTATTCTTTGTTGAAGGGTTTAAAAGAGATTTGAGAAGAAATTGAATCAAGTCTATATAATTAGAAACATCAACCCAAAAATTTAAACAATAGGTTACAAATCTTATCTTTTGTATATAACTCAATTCATCTTTTGTGACAATTTTTTGGTTTCTTAGATGGAGATTTATCTTCATTCACTTAACCTTGTGTTGCTTGGCAGATGCTCAAGTGGGACAAGTACCTTATTTCAAATGTTGCTGGAGAAATAGCACTGGTTGCTGGATTGATCATGTGGGCAACAAGCCTGAAACGTATCAGAAGAAAACTTTTTGAGCTCTTCTTCTACAGTCATTACCTCTACATTGTCTTCGTTGTGTTCTTTGTGTTTCATGTTGGCTTCTCTGATTCTTGCATCATCCTTCCTGGTTTCTATCTCTTTTTAATTGATCGATACTTGAGATTGTTACAATCTCAGCAAAAAGTAGGATTGGTCTCTGCACGAGTTTTACCATGCGAAACAGTAGAGCTGAATATTTCCAAGTTCCAAGGTGAGGTTTTGATCCAATTTTTCTCATATTTGCTCATGCTTTTTCACTTTGAATACCAATGATCCTTTCAAATCTCTCATTTCCAGGGTTTAGCTACACCTGTATGAGCTCAATATTCATTAATGTGCCAACCATTTCTAGGCTACAATGGCATCCATTTACAGTGACATCCAACAGCAATACAGACCCTGATAAGCTAAGTATAGTGATTAAAAGTGAAGGAAGTTGGTCATCGAAGCTGTATCAGATTCTGTCTTCTCCATCACCAATCGATCGCCTGGAAATTTCCGTGGAAGGACCTTATGGACCTGCTTCAACCCATTTCATGAGGTGAATCTCTGACACTAAACAGGAATTAAGTGCTCAAAACCAATTTCTGAAACATGAAAGAAAAATTTCAAGTCTTTCTACTGTTGTTGCAGGCACGACTTGCTAGTGATGGTGTGTGGAGGAAGTGGCATAACTCCATTCATATCTATCATCAGAGAAATCATTTATGCAGCCAACACAAATCCTGACAGAACTCTCCCAAGAATTCTCCTGATATGCGCTTTCAGAAAATATGTGGATCTAACTATGCTGGAGCTTCTCCTCCCACTTCAAAGCACCAACCTTGATATCTCTCGTCTGAACCTGCAAATTGAAGCTTACATAACCAGAGAGAGAGAGATCAACCCAGACAAACATCTGCAAACAAAAACTGTATGGTTCAAGCAGAATTCATCTGATGCATCAGTTTGCGCAATTCTTGGCCAGAACAGTTGGCTCTGGCTGGGTGCAATCATTTCAGCTTCTTTCATCATCTACCTGCTTGGAATTGGCATTTTGACAAGATATTACATATACCCAATAGATCACAACACCAACATGATATATCCTGCTGCTCCAAAATCTGTTATGAACATGTTAGCTTTGTGCTTGTCGATAATGGTAGTTGCCTCTGTAGGATTCATTTGGAGCAAAAAGCACTTGGCAAGTGAAATGAAACAGATTCAGGAAGTGGGATCCAAACCTTTCAACACAGGGAAGGATTTGGAAAGCAATGAACCGTCATGTCTTCAAGCAACAAAGGTGCATTTTGGTGAAAGACCCAACCTGAAAGGTAAGCTGTTTTGTGTTCTAACCCACTTGGCTTTTTGGATCATAGACATTCTCAGTGCCTGTGTTTCTGATTATACTTTTTTTGTTATGAACCTCTGCAGATAGATTGTCACAATGTGAAGGAAAAAGTATAGGAGTTCTTGTAAGTGGACCAAAGAGAATGAGACAAGAGGTTGCTCAACTTTGCTCTTCTGGTGTGCAAGAAAATCTCCATTTCGAGTCCATAAGCTTTAGTTGGTGAGACCAAGAGGTTGCTCAACTTTGCTCTTCAGGTGTGCAAGAAAATCTCCATTTCGAGTTCATTAGCTTTAGTTGGTGAGACCAAGAAAAGAGTGTTAGATTTTTATTTTTTATTTAGTTCTATTCAATCACACAATTGTACCTTCGTACATATTAGAAATTATGAAGTTATTATTTTAGTTTTTCAATAATAAGTTTCTTAATCTTATTTTTAAATATGAGTTAAATAAATTCTCAAAAGTAACCCTTTTTGACTAATTCAAATCAATTTAATAATATTCATATAAATTGTATTGAGTAAAATTTTTAAAAAATTCAATTATTCGAATTTTTTTAAGATTAAAAAATTTAATCGATTCAACTAATTCAATCGTCAAAATTTTGAACTATTCAAAATTTTCTGGTTCGATTTATTTTAATAACTCTTATTAATAAAAATTGAATAATTTAAATTCTTCAATTTTATTTAATCTTTAATTGATTTTATATTAGTCTAATACTGAATAAATTTTTTAAACTTTAAACCTCTTATCTTACAAATTTAACCAATATCTGTCATAAAAGGGCTAAGCCAGAACAAATAAGAAGCTATACGACTCAACTCCAACGTAATTACTCTGATATAATTGGCTCTTTTCGATACTTGAATTCTTTTAAACAATAATTAAAAGATTCAACCAATTCAATCGTAAAAACTTTGAACCATTTAAAGCTTTATTTACTTTAATAATTCTTATTAATTATTAAAGATCGATTAATTTAAAATTTTCAATTTTATTTAATCTTTAGTTGATTTTATATTGGTCTAATACTGAATGAATTTTTTAAACCTTAAACCTCTTATTTTACCAATTTAACCAATATCTGTCATAAAAGGGGTCAAGCGAGAACAGATGAGAAGCTATATGTATAGCTCAACTATGACATAATTACTCTTATATAACTGGCTCTTTTCGGTACTTGAATTCTTTTAAACAATATTTAAAAAACTCAACCAATTTAACTAATTCAATCGTAAAACTTTGAATCATTCAAAACTTTATTTACTTTAATGATTCTTATTAATTATTAAAGATCGATTAATTTAAATTCTTCAATTTTATTTAATCTTTAATTAATTTTATATCGGTCTAATATTAAATAAATTTTTTAAACTTTAAACCTCTTATCTTACCAATTTAACTTCCGGTCTAATTTT